>JANIJG010020874.1:10949-105573 GCA_024611175.1 Megaceryle torquata
GGTTGCGCACCCCGATAAGTCTCTTTCCCCCCATTTTGGGAGCTTCCCTGTCCTGCTTCTCCCGTCCCGTCCCCTCGTTTTAAAAAAAAAACCACCCCCCCCCCCCCCCCCCCCAAAAAAAAAAAAAAAAAGCCAACACAAACTAAAACTAAGCTCTGTGGAGCTGCTGCCATAGTAACTACATAGAATTCTGTTGAAAGAGTACATGTGTTTAAGGTTTGTCATCTGTGCTGCTATGGAAATTAGGAGAGTTGGGTGCTGGGGGAATCTCTCATGCCTTTCAAATACATTCTATTTAGAAGTATGAAGTCCTGCATTTTTATTTTTCTTTAATTGGAAAAGATTCTTTCAAGAAGACAGTTTATGCTAAAACTGGAAGGTTATAGTAAATACCCACTGATGGTTTTTGTGTTTTTTTTTTTTTTAATTGGCTACTTATTTAAATAGTTTGTGTTAAAATCTCTTCACTACCAATAAAATCAGTGTATGCACTCTGCCAGTTTATATATATGCTTTATTGAGGTTTTTAAAGTTTTTTCCAGTACATTAATTTAGCTATATAGAAACATATGTTTGTGGGAGGTATTGTATTTTTTAAATCTGCTGTTTGTATTTGAGCAGTCCAATTTCAAATGCATTTGTTAGTTAGCACATGACAACTTGTAAAGTATGTACTTCCTTTTTCTCCAGTGTATTTGAACCTTATTTTACCAAGGATTTACTAGCCTATGTCAGAAGAATGTCTGCCTAGCTTCTGTCTTGGGTCATCCGAATACCTATTTTTTTCCATCTGAAAGTTGATGAATCTTTTTCCTCTAAAAATTTATATCAATTGTGAGTGGACATTATAGCTTTTTAATATTTCTTGACTACCTTTATAAGGAGTACCACCTCTGGTCAGTAATTAATATACATAATTTAAAGTTCTTCTGGTTTGTCAGCATTGTGTTTCCCTCTTGGAAGTTCTCAGTGTTCAAATGGTAAATGATGAGTTGAAGATTCTGTTTTAAAAACAAAACAACCAAAACAAAACAACCCCACTCACCCACCCCCCCACCGCCCCCTCAAAAAAACCCAAAAAACCAAAAAAACCCAACAAACCAACCAAGCAGAAAAGCTTATTGTACTAGAATATAAAAGTAACAATTACTCTTCAATGTGTAACAGGGCGCTTTGAAGAAGAGTTTATCAAGATGCGTATGGAGAGACTGCAAGCCTGGATGACGAGGATGTGTCGCCACCCTGTTGTATCAGAAAGTGAAGTTTTCCAGCAATTTCTCAATTTCCGAGATGAGAAGGTTTGAAATAAAGTTCACACAGAAGCTGAGATTGAGCAATTGGTCCCTCCCACCATCCCCTTTCGAGCTGTGTTCACCTTTGTAGCCTTCTCATTTGTCTGCCCCCCTGGGGGCTGTAGTGACAAGCTGAAAACTGCTGGGTTTACTAACAGCTTATTGATCAAAATGAGGCATAAAGTTGCTTCCATGATACACTGTATGCTCTTCCAACAGAGAAGTGCATTCCTTAGCATTGTTGCCAGTCTTTTAAAGACAGGTTTGTATCCTCCAGCAGAATAGAAACATATCTAACAACTCTCTTGACTGTTGCCCTGATTTGTCTCCGTGGGATTTACCAATCACTGTGGTCCTCTGATTGGTACTGCTTTGCTAACAGAAGCTACTTTGTAGCAGATGTAGGAGGATGTGTCTGATCCTGTACTGTATATTTAAAAACCTCCCCCCTCCAAAAAAAAAAAAAACCAACCCACAGTTTTCATTAGAATGGCTTGTAATAGCATTGTGCTACAGTCTTAGCTGATAAAACCAGCCCTTTCTTATTTCCACGCTTCTCCCCCCGCCCAGCATTTTCTTATGCCTTTTGTAAGAGGTTTTACTATCTTCACCTTCAGTAAATAATGGTTTCTTAATGACTGAGCTCCAACTCTGTTACTTATTTGTGTGAGGAAATAAGTAGTAAAACTCTGCTGCTTTCTCCTCAAAATAGTATTATTTGTAAATACACATAGATTTTGCTGAAAAAGTAAATTAACCTCGGAGGTTCTAAGAGCAGACTGGATAAAGCCCTGAGTAACTAAGGTCCCAGCTGACCATTTTTGTATAGGCAAACCTTCCAAGGTTACTTCTAATCAGAATTATTCTGTGATGCTGTAAGTAGAGACTTAACTAAGTAAACAGCAGTCCTAGAGCTACTGGATGGCCAGTGGGGAGTTGTATAACTCTGGTAGATAAATGCTAAGAGCTGAAGTCTATCTTATGAACTGACATAAATAGAAGAGATGTTGCAGTATATATGGAATTTTTAACCTTTTCATCTGTTCCCACTGATAACTTAGTATAGCAATTGCATAACAGTCTCATGATCTTCTTGAGTAGCTTCTGATATAAGCACTCACATGTGCAGAAACAGCTGAATATAGTTGTTCTTACACTGTATTTCAGTAATATACAAGAAGGGTCTGTTAACCCCAGAATCTAGAAAACAAAATGCACAAAGAGGAGAAAGGGAAAACGAAAGAAACCTTGGCTCCATTGAAAACTTCTTTTAAAAGAAGGTTTTGATTTACAGTAGTCTATTGGCTAACTGTTCTCCTAAACATTTCATTCACTGCTTAAGTACATGCTCTTAAAGATGCATAAAGAGTGGCAGTCAAACTTTCTTTTTCTCCTTTCTCCCCCCTCCCCTTTTTTTTCCCCCTTCTCTCAAGGAGTGGAAAACTGGAAAGCGGAAGGCAGAAAAAGATGAAACTGTCGGAGTCCTGATCTTTTCTACAATGGAACCAGAAGCTCCTGACTTGGACATGGTAGAAATGTAAGGTGATTTCTTTTTGCATGGACATTATGCATCAGTATATACAACAGACACTGAGCTAATATAAAACTGTACTAGTGAAGTACATTCACGGATTTGAAGATGTATTCATCAAGGCAGAGCTGAAAAATCATTCAAATACAAGTTTTTAGTATCAACCCCTCCCAAACTTGGTGGAACTCCATGTGATGTCTGACTTTTTAGGATCAATATTCAGCCACCAAAGATGTATGCAAAACTAGTTGACAAGTTAGATTACTGGCAGATCCTATGGAGTTGTTTGGGGTTTTTTTTCTACAGAAGTGTGTTTTGATCTTTAATTCCTCAATTGTGAACAGTTCCAAAGTGTGCTAGGCTTAGCAAGTAGCTTAGGATAACTGTAGGTGAAGGAAAATAATGGAAAACAATGTTTCTGTCAAATACTTGTATATAATATACACAGAGTATGATTCTAATATCTGGAATATATGGCAAGCTATTAAAAATAAACAGTGACTTAAATTATCAAATGTCCTTTTTAATGGCTTACTGTATATCCTTCTGGAAGTGCCAATAGATATATATGTTGTATATACATACACTTCTTTACATGTAGTTCTTTTGGTGGTAAACCTTTGGGTCTTGAGTGAAAGACTGAATTTACTCTGCAGCCTTTATTTCACTCCTTTAACAGTTTTTTCTTAGACTATATGTTAGTATGCATGATATGCTTTGCTTGCTGTCGTAGAACATAGGAACTCGTATAATGTTTTGTGTCTGAAGCTGTGGTTATAGATAGAAGTGTTTATAGTCTCAAAGCAGTAGTCTACCTACACCTGGAAATACGCCAGCATAGGCTTTATCCAAGTGATGCAGTGCATGTTAAGATGTATACAATAGCTGTGTGTTAGCAGTTCTGTGATAGTATAAAAGATGGACATTTTTAAGTCACTTCCACTTCAAAAAGGAGGATTTAAAACTTAACTATTTTTAAATTATGTGTTTTATAAATAACTCAGTTGTATAAAAGCTAAAGGGATGAACCAGAGGGAGGATTTTGTACATAGGATGCAGGAGCATGTGAATCTGTATTATGTATAGAAACCTCTTTATGACTGATCAGCATATGGTCTGCTAAACAAGTTGTCCCCAAACAGGGTGAGGGTAAGGAAGCAGCCTGCGGGGAATGCCCACCAGAGCGTGTTGGGTCCTGGTCTGGGGCTTGCAGCCTGGGGTGGTTGTGGGGACCTATCTCCAAGCATTACAGGAGTGACCTAATACCCCAAACGTCCACACCATGTTCCAGTGACTGATGCAAAACATCTCAGGGTGCTGGTAAAAGTGTGTACGAACAGTCTTAAAAGACATCACTTCTGTAAGTGGACAAACCAGCTTGTTCATTCTTCAGTGAAAACACACTCTTTACTGAAGCAGTTTTGCTAGTACTTTGGCAGTCTTGTGTCATCCTGGTTTTGATCAAAGGATGGTTCATGAACTTTTTCTGTGATCATGATACCATAAGGTGTGAAGTACAGAAAATTAAAGGATTGTTTGCTACTGGGAAAATGGGAGTAAAATGAAGGCCTCTTAGAAAGCCTCAGTTCTGTTTCTGTGCAAGTACCTCTTCAGGTAGGGTTTCCAGCTGAGGAAGGAGGTGCCAGTGAGGAGGTGGGAGCCTCTGGGTTGTTGAGCCCCAGCAGGAGCTGCTGCCTTGGGTCTGGGGAGTCACTTAGGGTTGGCTTGCTCAGAGCTGTCTTATACAGGCTTTGCCTGAGAGCTTTTTTAAGATCTGATGCAGTTTGAATAATTATCACTGAAAATGAGAAAATACACAGCTAGCTTTCCTTTTTAGAGTTCATAGAGCATGGCTGCGTCTACAGTGCTGTGTTAATGGAAAGCTTTGATAGCTGCATGAAAACATGCTTAAAGAGGGGTAAAAAGGCACATACTAATTCAAAATTCTCTTTTGAGCATCATTATATTTTGTCCTCTATAACACAGTGGTATTGTCACTGTACTATAAAGTTATGCATATGTATTTCCTAGAAGATCTGTGGTATTAATTTTTATTCACCTATTTTAGACTTGTATTAAAATATCTGGAATAATTATTTTATTTATATTTGTTCATTGTTCTGTGAATTTTGGTAATTCTGTTACTCTAACATCTAATTTCCTGTCAATGTGAGGTCCTTCTGCTTATGTTAAGTGCTCTAGGGATGCATTTTCTTCAAATTGTTTTCTGCTGTTCTGTTAGTATTTTATATCATTGGGGAGGATATTTACCTAGCAATTTTTGGGGTTTTTGAAGGTAGCTTAGTATAAGGTAACTAACTATAGTAGAAGTGATAGTCAGGTACCACATGTTTAACAGAGCTGGGGGAAAATAGAATGAAAAATGCTTGTATCTAAAGAGGTAAGTTCTAGCCTCAGTGAAATGGCAGAGGTTTCAAGGAATTAATGCATTTCCCTGATTAATTTTTTGTTGTTGTTGTTAACCTAGTTGACACTACTAAGCACTTCAGTATTGTATTTAAAGTTACCTTAATGCATCTGGTAACTGCTTTTTTGTTTTTCCTTTTTTTTTTTTTTTCAAATGCCACAGAGAACAAAAATGTGATGCAGTGGGTAGGTTCACCAAAGCTATGGACGATGGAGTTAAAGAGCTTCTGACAGTGGGACAAGAGCACTGGAAGAGGTGTACAGGGCGTAAGTGTCTCTTCTGAACTCAGCAGCCATTTCTGTGTGGGTTGGTTGGTTTTGGGGTCTTTTGTCTTTTTTTTTTTTTTCTTCTGTTTGCTGTTTATAATTCAAGGCACATCTTAAACCTAAAGAAATCCTAAACTATCATGAGAATTGCATGGCATTCTGGCTGCTTTCGGTGTCTGAGAGTATAAATTGTGCAAGGTTTTGGTTTTGTGGTTTGTTTTGTGTATGGGTCGTTTGGTTTGGGTTTGTTTTGTTGGGTTTTATTTCTTTGCTTTGGGATTTTTTTTCTTCCTTTCCCTCATACCAAAAATCTGGTTCCTGCCCATAGGTTTAAAAACATTCAAAGTTAAATAATTCTCGTAATTTAGCTGAAGCTGTTTTTAGACCTATTCTCATGTATTTGTTATTTATCTACATTTTAGTGTCATGGGCAAAGCAGACCTGTCTATCTGATGAAATCATAAATGATTGCAGTTCATTAACCCCTTATTTAGGATTCATGCATGCCAGGAGGAGTGATTTAAAGACTAAATGAGTTTTGAAAAAAAGAAAAAAAGAAAAAACAACTTGATTCTAACTTAATCTTTAGCCCAATTCTTTTTCTTCTATCTTGTCTCTTCCTTCCCACAGATATTTAGGGTTGCAGAACTTCACACCAAGTCCCTATGGCTCTGCCTGGGCTGTAATTTCCTAGTCCACAGCAGTGTGTCAGTGTTTGTGGCCACCACAAGGCAGCTATTGAAAGGAAGCAGGTACTACAGCTGAGGATCATAATAATAAATATTTCAGGGCAGGCTGTAGTGTCTGGCAACCAGAGGTGTATCACATAAATCTCCTCAAATCTCCTTCACTATTTTTCTTTCATTTTTTTTTCCTAAGTTCCACAAAAAAAAAAAACCCCAAACGTTGTCCCCAGACTTGGGAACAAGTGCATCTCCTGAACTATTTGCTGCTTTCTAATCTACCAGTGCAGTTGAATATCTGGGGCTAACCAGAGGGAATAGGAAATTATAGAAGCCCAGCCTCTTTTGGTAGTGATGATGTTAAACCTTATCTGGAGAATGTGAACTTCCAAGTATTTATATTTCCCCACTTTGAATAAGAGGGTTTCCTTCTACGTGTCATTGACCCTCCTGCTGGTCAAAAATATTCTGACATAGCTCTAACATTGTACATATCTCACTTCACTAGGAAATTATACTGAGGGGGAAGCAGAGGGCAGGGGAAGGAAAAAAGTCTCTCAGATGAGACCAAAAAAACCAGCATTCCTTTGCAGTTAGGGAAGCAGTGATAAACAGCACCATAGTTAAAGGCTGTCTCTGACTTAGGCTTCTAGCAGACATTCAGTATTTTGTTGACTGCTAAAATCCCCCTAAACTTGTGACACTAGTGGTTTTAGGTATGGAATGACTCTTCTAATAATTACAGCTATTAATGAGTTAATCACATCTGACTTACTGTGTTGATGCTGTGTTGAAAATTTTAACTTTTAACTTTCCAGACATTCATACTGAATAGAAAAAGGAGACTGGTAAATCGGGACATGCAAAACTAAAGAATTTCAGTAATGTCTTTGGTTTTAAGCTAACTCCTACTTGGAAGTATTTTTGGCACTTCCTGAGCAATAGTTATGTGCATTTAGTTCTACAGTATTTTAAAAGCCTGAGAATGGAAACTTAGATGCAAGTGAAAAGAAATGAAACATTCTTCAATGAAGTTTCCACTGGGGATTCAGTAACAAGTTAATGGCTGATAACAAAACTCTAGTACTCTGAATGGTACTTCTTGTGTAAGAAATACCATTTGTCATAAATAATCTAACTTCTGAGCTAGAACTTGATCAAAGATGATCAATAAAATTGTGATTTAGGGAGTGTGTGGTTTTGGTGGTTTGTATGTATTTTTACCACAGAAAGAGGTTCCTCTGTGAAATCAGATTGAGTGGGATGTTAGTGCAACTAAAAATAAGGGCTATCTATATGGACAGTGTACCCTCTGAATACAAATATTTGATAACAAAAAGCATGTCTAATTGTTTGGGGTTTTTTTCTGCTAGTTTAGGTAGCCTATAAAAAGTTGCTGTTACTTTTCAGAATGCTTTTTAGGCCTTTGTGGTGGTGATATTCAGTGTTAATGAAGGCACTCATAAATCACAGCTTATTGACTTCATTGTGAGGAAGGAATTTATGCATACATTTTCAATGAAGTGATTATAAAAAACATTTCTATTCAATTTTTATCCCTAGATAATATTGGTGTCTGATGCCCTTAAATATAAAATCCATGCTTTAAGGAGAGTTTAGGTATTATAGATCTCTATAATAGTCTCATCTCTTAAAATATTAATGAGATCCATTCTCCATATCACTGCAGCACTTCCCCTCCCTGAGCCCCAGGAGAATAAAGTCTGCTTATAACGGGGAGAAAAAAATTTCATTGTATGCATAGCAGGACTGAGCTAGTGCAGTGAGACTTTTTATTTTTTAATAGCAGTCATACAGTGTTTCTCTAACTTTGTGGCTTTCAAGAATCCAGATTTCAATTGCTTTATCTAGTTTTGGAATGTCTGTAGCAGGGGAGGGGGTAAGAATGTGATTGTAAATGCTTCACTAAAGGAAATGTAAAACCTAGTTGGTTTTAACATGTCAAGTTTGGGAAATGCTGCAGATTTGTCTCACCCCTGTGGGATTTTGCTTCCATTTCCCTCTTCCCCCTCCCCACCTCCATTTCTCCCACTTTCAGCGCTCCCCAAGGAATACCAAAAGATAGGAAAAGCATTGCAGAGCCTGGCCCTGGTCTTCAGCACTAGTGGATACCAAGGTACTTCTATAGCTTCATTTGTACTATATTTAACAAAGGTATTTTAATTAAATCATGTTACATTTTTTGCCTAAGATCTTGGTGCTTTCCTCTTTGAAGTTTAGATGATAAATATGATTCTGGAAAAAAAAAAAAAACCAAAACCTTGTTTCCTGCTGTATATACAGAAGTATATAATGGGGGATTTATATTCTAACCTGCAGTCTTGGTTTTTTTCACTGTATAATAATGTGGTGGGTTGTTGGTGGTGTTTAGATTGATCTCATAAATATATAATCTGGTCACTAACCTGACTGAGAAAACATGCTGTAGCATTTTCTTGTGATATCAAACAAAAGAGAAGAAAATGTGGCCTTGAAAATATCTGTCACAGAACTATTGTGTGACTTACTTCATGAAAGAGCTCCACCTGAGGATGGAAAACTTACTACAAGATTTTTATATACCATTGTGTGGGCTGGAAGGTTGACTACTGTAGCCTTTTCTTGTGCTTCACCTTTCCTTCTCCTTCAGGAGCCCTAAAATGTAGAGCCTGTTGTGTTAGGTGTGAAAGTGTTGGGAGGGGAAAGGAGGGCATCAATTGATCAAAGTTCTCCTAAAATGTAGTCTTCAGGACAGACTTAAAATCCTGCTTTGATATGTTAAGTTCTGCTGATGTTTTCCAGATAACAAAAACCATATTTCCTCATATCCCAGAGGGAGCTGATTGAGTCCATTTTTTCTCTGGGATTTTCTTGTTGTGTTTTTTTTTTATTTATTCTTTCTATGCTTAATGTTCTAAATCCTTAAATGTTATAGCATAGAGGCTTCCTGAAATCCTTTCCATCTTAGGACTTTAGTTGATGAGTACTTACTCTGACCTACTCATCTGTCCCTTGCTTTGTGCTTTTAAAGCTTTTTGTCCTTTAAAACATGTATTAAAATGCAGCCACTTCTGAAACTTGAGTTCTCTGCTGTTGGAAACATTAGAAATAGGCATAGTCCCTGTGGTTTATTGTCATCTTTGTGTTGTACTTCGATAGGATGATTGCATAGTTAGAATTGAAGCCTAAAATGTTAGTTTTGGATGTGAGAACCAGTTAGGGGATTTGAATAGTTGGGTTAGAAATAGCATGGGTTAGGAACCTGTAAATTCTAGCCAGGCACAGTCTGTAGCAAGAATTCTTGAGGAAAGGACTGAAAATTGCTTGAACTATAACACACGTTCTTTTGCCAGGGTAAAGGGAAAACAATATGGCTTAAAGCTAGGATGCAAAATTGCAGATCAACCTTATGAAGGAAAGCTTCAATTTGATTTCCAGCTTCTTCGAATGGTATGAAAAAGTAGATCCTGTGATGCTTGGGAGCAAGGCAAGGATCTTTTTGCTGTTTGCCCAGTTGTACCTTGTTACACCCTAGTATCTTGCTGAGGAAAATGCCCTTCCCACTGATGCCATTGTCCTGATTCCATGTAATTTGCTGGTTTTAATAATAGGTACAACCGTGTATTTTTTTCAGAATTAATTATATATGGGATTCTTTGCTTTTGAATTTGAGTTCTCAGGAAGAGAGACTAAGTGCAGGGCATGTGTTGCTTTAAATGTCTTCATCACTGCTGCCCTCAGTCTGTCCTGTTTGTGTACAATTTCACTTGATGGTTGCCTCAGGTACAGGTCTGCGGTTAAGCAGACTCTACATAAGGGACTGATGCACCTGGTTTTAAACTGGTAGGATGTAACTTTTCTCAATATTTAGAAGGCACCAAATGAAGTACTACTGGATAGGCTGAGTATGGGGTGTGATTTATTTCTGTTTCTGTTGGGAGCTGAATCTTCTAATGTGTTTGGAGTTTGTTGGTTTGGTTTTGTGTTTGGGGGTATTTTGTTTGTTTGTTTTTGTGGTGGTGGGTTTGTTTTGTTTGTTAATACATATAGGCCATTGAAGATTTCAACAACTGATTTGAGGACACAGATTTCCAGCTACTGGTAGCTGACTTCTCACATACTGAATACACTGTTAGTTGGCTCATTTGCACAGTTAGGATGGGATGTATATGTTGTCCTTATCTCTTTCATCGATATTGCCTACTTGCTCTGCAAAGGCTTATTATATGTGGTGAATATTTACTGACTTCTTTTCTGACTTCTGGCCTAAAATGCTTAAGATTGCAACCAGCAAGATGCCCTTGTTAATCAGACTCACTCAAGCTCTTATGCTGCATAATGAGCCACATCAATTAGTTGCTAGCCACAATGCACATTAGGAATCTGTCCCCCATACCTGCAGAGGCAAAAGTAACTTTAAAACTGTTATGGACATGTTGAGAGATTCTTAATTAACTTGGCCATGGGCCTGTATACTGTTGGATCAGTTTTAAGAACACATGCTTTGAAATTATGATCCTGGTCCAAAAATGCATGTTGGACAGTTCCAGAGTATGTCTGGAAAAGTCTCACAGCCTGGCACTACGCTGCCTCTGTTATTGCATCATGCGATGCTGTTAGGTTAACAGCCTCAAATAGCATGGCTTCTCTTCTGCAGTGCCAAATCTGGGCGAGTCTTTCTCCTATTTTAAGAAAATGTGAATGACTGTGGTATGCCATTCAACCATATTAAGATCTCCTAATGCTGTATCACCCCTCAGGAATTTTGTTAGGCAGCTACACTATCCTGTCTGCTAGCAACAGGCACATCTTGCCTTCCAAGATGCTTCTGTGCTGAACGTTATCAGGCTAAGGTATACTGGTCAAGCAAAATACTGCTGCAAGTAGTTTCCTAGTACATCAAACTTGATCTTTTTTCCTATTCCTGGATTCTGTTAAAACATGCCTTGAAAGAAAACAAAACTTTTTGATCAAAAAAAAAAAAATTTCTGTTGCCAGTCAAGCCTTACAGAGGGTTAATTCCCTCAGTATGCCTGGTGTATTCCCCCAGAGGTGATAATCCCTGGCATTTACCAAGCAGTTGAACTGCTAAGAGATGTTTTGCTAGGTATCTCCAAAAGACTCTTCACAGTTTTGCATTTTCTGACCTTTTACATCTCCCCGTGACAATATGCAGGCCTGTAAATCTATGAAGTAGCAGTTTCCCCTTGTGCTTGGGTAAAATATCTCTACAATATTACTGACCATTTTAACTGTTCCTTTTACCTTTAGTCAATGCTTTTAATCCCTCTGTTTCTGGTGGGGATATATGGAAAGTATGCTGCCCTAATTTTGTTGTAAATGTCAGCAGCATGTGGGGCTTTCTGCTTTTCCATTGATTAAAGAACTCCTGACATCCTGGTATATCTTTGCACTGGAACCTAGCTGAGCTTTCATGGCTTGAGTTAAGAAGCTCATTCCTAGCTTTGCATCAGTTCACAATATGAGAATGCTAGAAATTTGGTCCTGTCCAAGGAACAAAACTTTCCTCCCAGCACTGTTGTCAGCAGGGGTCTTGATCTGTCTGCTGCTGGAATTCAAGTTCGTCTTCTGGGTGGCAAGCACATGGGTTGCATGCGGTATCTCTGACAAGGCAGACTGGCATGTAGGGAGCTACTGGCCAAGCACAGCAAGGCACTGCTGATAATTTGTATTAGAACTTGGAGGGTGTGGCAGGTGAGAGATGAAATCTGTCTCTTTAAGGTTGCCCTGGCACTACCTGACAAAGAGATTGTAGAAGAAAAGGATGCAGCATGAGGACCTGCAAATATTTTTTTGCCACTTACATGCCTGTCTGTTGTCGGGATCCACTGTCTGGAACAACTTTTAAATATGCTATCCCTTAGCCCTGCTTTTGGACTTTTTGTGAATGCCTCTGCTACTAGTAGAAACTGTTAATGAACCCTGTGCCTTCTGCAAGCTGGCTTTGTGCCTTGCTGCCCCGAAGTGAAAGAGGATTGGTGTTGGGAAGCTCTCCGTAGGTTCTCTGAAGCTCCAGTCTATGAAGGTCCTTTGAGTGATTTATGCACAGAAGGGGAGGATTATCTTTCTACTTGTACATAGTCTTCCTTTTTCTTTTTGCTCACATAGGAAAAGTTATTGTTGTTTATGGCATTGTGAAAGGAACGACAACATCTAGACCACGCTGGTTTCTGACTCTTTAATTAAAGCCATATAATGTTTTGTCCTAAAGTCTAGGAGTCCATTGCTTATGCAGCAGTTACTTCAAGGTTACTTCTCAGAAGACATGGGGAATTCTGAAGTAATTAAGTTATTTAAGCGTACCTGAAAAAACAAAATTCAGCTCCCTGGAAATTGTTTGTTTGGTTTTTTTTTTTTTACACAACAATGTGAAGGTATCTTCTGAATTATGTACTACTTAGATCTCAGAATGGGATTTTTTTTAATTAGTATTTTTTTTATCCAGATAGGCTCAAATGAGAAAAAAACCCACACTGTTTGTTTAGGAGTGTATGTGTTGCTGGACTTAGTAGTTCTTAGGATCAGTAGCTTTCCCTCAGAGCTTTTGGCTTTATGACACCAGTCTGGTGGAAAGTAAGAATAAATTGATAAAACTGAAGCAATGTTCAGTCATTGCCTTGTTTCTTTTAGGAGTTACTAAAAAGAGGGAATCTTGTGTAATAAATCTCTAACATAGATTAGTCCATATGTTGTAGTAAAAGAAATACTTTAATGTTCAAATTAATCATTAATGAAATCAATGTTTGGTAGCTTTCAAGTAAGTCTGTGATTAATGTCTATAGAATAAAGCCAAAATATTCGTAAAAGACTTAACTGCTGCCAAGACACTTCTGAAAAGATGGGAAAATTAATTCTTCCTTAAACTAAAATTCAGTATCTGTGAATTATGCCTTGCCCTTTCTCTACCTCAATTTGCTTTCTGTACCATTGACTGCATGCTTTGGACCTAACAAGGATGGAAAACACCTGTGGTGTTTTGGGAAGGTGAAGTGGCATGAAAAAAAAAAAACAAACCAAGATTGTAAGGCTTGTTTCCATCTTGTCCCATGTAGCTTTGTCCTTCTAGTAATAGCCTGTTATGAGTGCTTGTGGTGTTGTCTAGCTTAGGGTGTGTGGTGATGTCTGTGTCTTTAAGTGTAGTTTGTGGGGCCCTTTAATCTATTTCATAGGATGTTGGAAGTTAGAAACTTGCTCTCAAAAGAAGCAGTTCTTACAGAGCTTGAAAATATTGACCCCTAAGTGTCAGAAATTTTGTTGTCAACAAAAAAAGTTAGTTGGGCCTCTTTCTGCTGCTCTGAATTTCTAATAATTATGGTCTAGGACTGTTTTAGAGCTTAGGGCTAGCATCCCTGCTCTGTAGAGCATTGTGGAGAATTTACTGCTTATCAGGTATGAAAATAATTTATTAAAAATCAGAACAGCAGGTGTCTCTTCATCTTTGTCAGTCTGTCTTCTAGTGTTATTCTCCTTATACTCCCTTCCTTCCCCTTCTGGTAGGCTTCCTGATGCTCTGTATGGGGTAATACCTGTATATTTAAACTATATATAATTATATAATGTGGAAGCTAATAGTGCTATTACTAAGGTAGAAGATGCTGGTACTATGGTAGAACAGTGTTCACATGATCCCTTTAACATCTACTTTCTACATGGTCTTAAGAGTTTTTCTTTAATGGTATAAAATCTGCTAACATTTTTCTAACTTTTACTGCTGGTTATAAAATGAGTAGACATTTATTATTGTAAAATAAGCTGCTTTCGAATTTTGCCTTGAATCAAGACAAGTTTCTTACTGTCATTTAAACACTGATGTTTACTTTTAGGAGAATCTGATCTCAATGGAGCAATAACAGAAGCAGGAAAAACTTATGAAGAAATTGCCAGTCTCGTGGCAGATCAGGTAGGAGTATTATGAATGCATTGGCCTAGCGTGTGCAAACGTATCACCTATTTGGATCACTTCTGACTTTCTTTTCTGGTAAAACATAACTACTAATGCTGCAGACCAATTAAATGAAATTGCTATTAATATTTTTAATACACTTCAATCTCTTTAAACTATGTGTCAATTTAAGGGAAGATGTCATGGGATGGTCTGAAAGCTCACATTCTTTTTTCTAAAATAGTAAAATTATTATTTCCTCTTTAAATGTGTTTTTTTCTGATGTCAGTGAGCTGTCTTCATTGCTGATAGAAGAGAATGAGATTTAATCAAGGATAAGGTTTCTACCTTCCCCCTGAATTCCCCAAATATCTATGGGATCCAGCTGCTTTTCATTGTCTTGACATGCAAATGCCTGCTTCAGTAAAAATCTAGCTTAAGTAAATCCTGATTGACATCAGTATTGAAGTCATAAACTGGTGTTTAGTGTATTAAGCTTAGTCTCCAAAATGCAGATCCTCTTGATCTCAAGGTTCAGTCTGGAAGTTCTTAAAACAGCTTTTCAAGTCAGCAATTGAAGAGATGCATGTAGGTATCTGTATATGTAATGGTATTGCACTGCTGACTCCTCTTCAGTGAAAATTTGAGGCAAAACCTCTCACTTAATAAGCCAGTGTTGAGTAAAACAGAGAACAAGATCATCTGCTCCCTGGTGCTTCGTGCTTCACTCCAAAGAGCTTATATTTTAATAGGGACTTTTTTAAATACTAAAAAAAAATAATAATTTGTGACAAACAATTAAAATTTTGATTTTTTTTCTATTCTTTCCTTCCCTTTTTCCCCTCACTCTTTTTTTTACATCATAGCTTCTTTTCTGTGATATTAATATGGCACAGTTTCTTTTACTAATGTTTACACTTTGTTTATTAGCCGAAGAAAGATCTTCACTTTTTGATGGAAACAAATCATGAATATAAGGGATTTCTTGGTTGCTTCCCTGACATCATAGGAGCTCATAAGGTATGTGAGTGGCCTTTCTTTTTTTAGGGTTGGGCAGAAGGGAAGATCTACAGCACCAAAAGCAGTGCTAGGGTACACTGCATTTGTGCAGCAGCCTGGCCCTTGGCTTCAGAAACACTGAATGTTTCTGTGAAACTGGTGAATTGATTTTTTTTTTAAATTAAAAAATACTTAAGAGGGGAGGGGAGCTAGAACTTGCCTTGAGATTTGAGAATATCATGAATTTCTGCTATAGTAGAGCAGGAGAAGCTTTATGATTGTCCTCGGGTTAACTTCAGATCTCAATATGGTGAACAGCAGTAGCATAAATTTGTAGTATTTGAGTCTTACATGGCAGCTGATACTAAACCATACGAGTATTGTAGGAAAAATTGTGTATGCTTACGTGGCTAGCTTACTGACATGTGAAAAGGTATCACACATTGCCCAGAAGTTTCTTTCTCTAGTTTTTAATATTAATAGGACTAGCTTTTCTGCAGGAAAAAAACCTCAACAAAACACTAGCAACCAAAACCAACCATTTTATTATCTGTAATATGAAAGCTATCAAATAATAAATTTAGCCATTGCATCTACTTTGGGATATTCATGTGCCTGGTGTAACACACTTCAGGAAACTAAAAATTTTAAGTATTTTGAATTACACAAATTTTATTGCTTTTGTTTCTGGTTGTGGTGGTGTTGTTGTTTTGGTTGTTTGTTTTTTTAACCACTTGCACTGTTACATATATAAACCAAGAACGTACTTCTGAGAGCAACAAAAGATAAAAACATATTAGATTTATGTGTTCTTTCTTCAGAATACTTACAGAATGACAGAATGTTAGGAATTGGAAGGGACCTTGAAAGATCATCTAGTCCAACCCCCCTGCCAGAGCAGGATCACCTATATTAGGTCACACAGGAATGTGTCTGGGTGGGTTTTGAAAGCCTTCAGAGAAGGAGGCTCCACAAACTCCCTGGGCAGCCTGTTCCAGTGTTATGGTCCCTTATGCCACAGACTCCTTGGGGGAAAACACCATAAAAGGAGAAGATATGTCTTGAAAGTGTGAAACATAAGCCTACTGCCAAGAAATGTTTAAATAGATTCTCTTGAATGTTGCTTGGCACAAATATGTTGTGAAAGGGAGGCGTTTCTTTTTATGTTTGATGTAACACAATTCTTTTCCCGAAGCAAAAGTTATACGTTGCAATGAGCTGTAGTTTCTTGGAAAATAGTTCATGTAGTCTTGTTTGCACAGTATACAAAATAAGGTTCTACAGGCATTTGATAGTTCAAGGCTTTTGGATGTCTGTTGGGTTGGTCAGCTCTGTTTTGAAACTTGGTCCTTTCATCCTTTCTGTATATATAATTGTATGTTATTGCCTTTATCAGATTGTTTCCTGGTGGCTCTGTTCACACCTCTGAAGTAACTTTTTGCAAGCACTTAAGCCTTTGAAAGCAACAGAGTGAAAGTAACAAATGTTGGGTGAAAATGTAGGAGGGCAGAAATCAGTCATTATGCGCCTGTGTGCGTGTATAGTGTGCAAGCTCAAAATGTGGCCAGTGGCATTTTTGATTACTATAAAGAACTCTAAGTTGACTACTTTTTTAATCTACTCCCTTAATTTTTTTGCATTTGGTTTCTACAGGGAGCAATAGAAAGAGTGAAGGAAAGTGATAAATTAGTTGCGACCAGTAAAATAACACCCCAAGACAAACAGAACATGGTGAAACGTGTGAGCACCATGGCTTATGCACTACAAGGTAATCCAAATTTTGGGCTAAATGGCTATGGGGCAGACCTATGAAGGACATCTCAAGTACAAAACTTCAAAAGAGAATCTTTTGTTCTACCAGAAATTATAAGAGCTGGGAGGGTGTTTTGGGTTGTTTGCATGTGGTTTGTTTGTTTTTGTTTTTTTTCTTGTGACCTGCTTAGATTTTCCCAAAATTGCTGTTATTTTTGCCCCTTGATTTCTTTTGAATCTCACACAGGGATTGCAAAAGATACATGTGTTGGAAATTAAGTTTAGGAAAAAATAAAAGAAAACCCAAAACAAACAAAACCAACAAATCACCCCCCCCCCAAAAAAAAAACCCAAAAAACAACAAACAACCCCACAACACAAAATCAAAAAGAAAAAAAACCCCACCCAACTAACAATGACCACCCCAGATTGTTTCTTTCCTTTTGAAGTGATAATGTCTCAAAGAAAAAGCATGGTCCCTGGTGCAGGAAGCAGTTTATCATGTGTGAAAAATGGGGGTTTACAACTCATGGTTTTGTCAGACATGGTCCAGGTGAGGTTCATGTTCTTGTGGAGGAGATTATTTTCTCTTCTTTAAATAAACGTTTTCCCTTTAGGTTAGAGATGTTGTAAATATGAGATGTGGTATACTGTGCCTGAAAAATGAGGCAAGTGAGGAGTCAGGGCTCAGTCCTGAAGTTTGTCAAGCCTTTTAAGTGCCTCCTGTCACTGACTTCAATGGGACTTGACTTACTGCTGAGAGGGTCGCATCTTTTTTTAGCTGACGTAAAGCCCAGAGTACTCAGCATTTTACAGGACGAAGTCAGAGCAGCACACAAGATTGATTTTTTTTTAAAAAAAAAAACAAACAAGAAAACTCCCTACTGCCTCCTTCCTGGTCACAGTGATGCAAGAGGACTGCTGTGTAAGTGGAAATCATAGAGGAGACCTCTAAGATGACTTTTATAATTTAGAATATTTCTTCTCCCTCCACTGGTATCTCAAAATACATGTAACTTTTTATTTCAGCCCTAAGCTATGATCTGACAAGAGATGCAGAAAGTGAGGAAAAGTGTTACAGATTCAGTAATGCTGTTTCTCAGGTTTCTACTGAAACAGCCTCAGTCAAGAATGGGCCAAACACTACTGGCTGTATCTTTTTTTAGCTAAGTATTTACAGCTGTGGCTTACAACTTGATGCCTATACCTTTGGAAATCTGAATGTCCTAGCCAAATTCTGCTGAAAACAGTTCAGGAAAGAGCAGTTACCTCAGTAGGAGAAAATCCTGCTTATATTCTTTATAAAACCTTTGTACACCTGAGTATTGTAACAAGAGCCTGGCTTTATACAGGAAGAGTCCATATTTTAGCAGTGAGGAACTAACACCATACCAATTCGATGAACAGTTCCATCATAACTTGAGTTCTGCAGGCAAGGTAGGTTGTGGAAGCATGAGAACAGTAACTACTCTGGCAAGTCTTGACACTGAGCTCGTTGCATAGTAACTAACCTGAACTGAGTGAAACTATTTCTAATTACAAATGCTTTTTAAATAATTTGCCTCCTGGGTCTAATTGCAGCGGAGATGAATCACTTCCACAGTAACCGGATTTATGACTACAACAGTGTCATTCGTCTGTATCTGGAGCAGCAGGCACAGTTTTATGAAACGGTGAGGTGTAGTATTCCAGTGCCACTTTCCTGGCACATACTCTGCTCCTACTTTTATAAGAAACACTCAGAGTTTGGTTTTTTTTTTTGTATGAGCCTCTTCCAGAGAGCAGGTATTCAAAGAGTTGTGTATGCAAAAAGTACAAAGATACAAAGAATAAGTCAAAGTAATATTTTCCTATAGACACTATCCTATGTACATGACTGTGTCATATTGGACCTAAAACCCAGTGTTGAGAAACATTATTGTTGACAGCTTGATATTGATATTTTTTTCTTCCGTAATGCCAGTACTAAGGCTACAGACCTGCACTGAACACAACAATAGACCACGTGAATGAAACTCCTCTCCTATAGGATGGAAGGATGAAGGGAATCTGCTGTGATTTAAAGCCTGATGTATGCATGTGCAGGGCAGGGAGAACTCAAGTGCTTAAGTGACTTACTAAATGTTAACTCTGTACACTTGACCTACAACCTTAATTCTCATTTAATGTGATCTGCTGGTAAGACATGGGTTTGAGTGGGTTGGAACTTGGCTTCTATCACTTAGACTAATATAAGCAATTGGTTGCCCTTCACAGCAGTAAAATGTGCCAGTGAGGCTTCAGAGGTGTCTTTAGTGGATGAGAACTTCAGGTCCCCCATCAGGTCACTTTGCTCAGTTTCTCTTACACATCTGATGGGGTCAGGCAAAGGTTTCCACTTACCTTCTTTCAGTCTTTTGTCCAGTCTATTCCAAAACTTTTGGTTGCAACCTCACCAGTCTGTTTGTAACAATCCTCTCTTCAGATCCATGTTCATATGTGGGGTGCTGGCTAACATAAGAGCATAAACAGCCTTGTTTCAGCAGGGAAATGGCTTTAATGAAAAATCTGGCTTTGTTCCTGTAGCCTTCCTGCATAGTGCAGAGCTAGATAACCTAATGGGCAGGATGACAACCCTGCCTCCAGCACAACTCAAGTGGTTAAAGTCCAAACAAGGCAGAAAGTATATGTAAATATGAAAAGTATGTATAATGATGCTTTGATAGTTCTGCATGCATAAAATCTGCAGTAAAACCTGCAGTTTTTCAGGAAATGAGGGGGAAAAATTAGCTTAATTTCTTAGACTGCAATTGTGTTTCTGCATAAAGTGACTACATATTAACCCTACTCTGTCTCTTTGTTTCAGATTGCACAGAAGCTGAGGCAGGCACTCAGCCGCTTTCCTGTCATGTAGAGAATCAGGAGTAGTCAACAATAAAGAACAACTCCGAAGTGCTTTTCTGATTTGGGGGCAATGCTAATGAAAACTTGTTAGCCTTTGCCAGCCGAAAAGAAAAAAAAAAACAAAACCACCAACCCCCCCCCCCCAAATAATAAAAATCAGTTGTAGAAAAGGAATTATTTAAAATTTTAGTTTCTCAGCATAAATCATAAGATAGGGTTCTCTTATCTTGAATGCTCTCCCATTTGTATCATTATTTAAATTAAAAAAAAAGCAGCTAAATAATGCTGCCAGTTACAGGGATCTAAATTATCAAACTGGTATGTTGCCATGGACTTCTTGCAGGCTTGTGTCTATCAGATGTCCTTCTAAAAACTCTTAACATCAGATAAAAATTTATATATATTTTTTTTTTTTTAAGTGGGAAAGCAGACAAGCTTGAGAAAATGACTTAAATGCTCATGTTCAATTCAGCTCTCTAGCAATTCAGTAGCCAGGAGAAGTTATATTTGTGTATGTTTCTGGTACATGCTCATGATAATCTCCTGAATGAACCCTTTGTTCTAAATTTTGCTTCCCATGTGCAGCCATGGCGTACTGCTCCTATTATGACTTCTGGTAAATAATGTTCGTTCTTCCCTTCCTCTTTTACTTTTTTCTTTTTCTTCTTCTTCTAACTAAATCTTGTACTTGTGGCACAACACCTCAGAGCTTATGTCAGGCTCTTTATTTCTTGCTAAGCACTGTAAGAAGACAAAGTACAAACAAGGAATGAGCCATTCAGGAAAGCGTGAAAAACAGTTTTCAATATCAGCACTTTGATGGCCCTGCCCAATATTATGCCATAAGGCACTGGTGTTCCTCAGTGCTGTACAGGGCCAGCTTTGCTTTTACCCCTCAGTTTGAAGTGTTTCAACAGAGGGGACACTGCCATATCTAACCCAAACTAGTAGAGGTCCCCAAATTCCAACTAAACTCAGGTCTTCATGTAGTATTATGGTATGCTATTGGCTTGGGTTAACTTTTTGTTACCTTCTAATGCAAAAGAAGACAAAAATACTGATCATCATTAGTTATCGCACAAACTTCTGTGCTTTGATCATAAACTCTTATCAAGTGGCATAGTGTCCTCTTTCATAATGCTGAAATAGCATTTCAGTCCTGGGCTTCTCAAAACGCAAAAAGCCACCACCACGCCTGTTCACAATGGGCACCAACAACAGTAATTCAGTTCATGCCATAAGCAAGCAGAAAAGCCAAAACACAGTTTTTGTTAAAATGTGCCTAGAAAATAAACATTTTAGCAAAAAAAATTATTTTTTTTAAAGGCATTTTACCAATAAGCCATTCTAAGTGACGGGTACAGTCTGCTGGTTGAATAGTTGCCTTACTCTGTTTTGCATTGGTGTTACTTTTGTGTGCTAGAAGAAAAATCTGGGTCTGTCTGAATAACATGAAACCAAACCAAACCAGACTAAGCCTAAGTCTAGATGCTTTTCAGTGTCACAGGTTTTTGTTCACGTTTTATAAACCTTGTCTTTCTCCTCCCAATTTTAGTTGTTCGCTTCCAAAATTCCATAGCGCAGTGTTGTTTGATACAGCCATTTAAATATGTACAAATTGTAAAGAATGTGTATAAATGTTTTACACCAAATGTAAGATCTGCTTGCATGTAGAAGCAGCTTATATAATAAATTGTTACAATGTGTACAGTAAATTTTGAAATCACTTTTTCAAGCCAGCATTTTTTTTAGCATTTGTATATTCACTTTTTGGTAATGAAATCTCTTTGTAACAGACTCTTACTTTGGGAGGGGGAAGGGGGGAGGTCTTTTTACCTATCTTTAAATAGCTCCGTATGCACTAAAGTTGAAGGTTCTTTATCTTGAAGAGATTGTTTTGGAATCTAGATATAAGCTGTGCATTCCCAGTGCAGGGAAGCTATGACAGTAGCAACCATGTCAGAGATGCAACATTTTGGCAAAAAATAAAAACTGTTTAAAGACTTCTAGTAAACTGAAGTTAAACTGATAATAAATATTTATGTATATCCACCAGCCTATTTTATTTTTTTCTTTGAAATAATCACATTGCTTTTTAACAGGGTGATGCAGTACGAGGCAAATCCTCCTTATAGGAGCTTACATCAGCTTACGCACACTGGCCAGCTGAGAAATGAGAAAGCATCCATGTGTCTTCCATAAAGCAGGCATCACAACTGAACACTGTAATAGTGCCAGTGACTGCAAACCAGCAAAGGCTACGCATATGTTGTAAGCTTTCATTATTCAGGTCAATCCAGCTCATGGTGGATGGAACCCTCCTGACTGCCAATAAGTAGCAGAGCACAGTGCTACTGTGTATTCCTGGCTTTGTGTCGGTGTGGTGTTGACCCAGAATAGAAATTAGATTGTCTTTTGGTGTTTGTTTTTTAAATTAAGACATGAATAGTGTCACAGTTAGGTTGGGTGCAACCTAACTGGGAGCAACAGAAAATCTTTACACTCAGGATGCAGTCATTAAACAAGAATAACAAGTTAGAGTAAGACTTGAGCAGTGCCTTCACGAATTTTGTTTGGCATAGCTGAATAACTAATCTCTGGAGCATCAAAAAGCTTGGATACTGTTTCCTGTCTTATGCTTTTCTTCAAGGGTTGAGCTAAACCCTGGCATTATTCCAGTGATTTTTGTAAAAGACATCAAATGTGCCATCTGTTGGGTTTAACTTTGTATTTTAATTCCTTATTCCATTACTTCTAAAATACTAATTTTAATTTTTAACAATAAAAAGACAGCTCTGCAAAGGGGAACACTCCCTGTATTTCATGTCTGCAGTTAATCCCATGTGGGATTAGACTGCAGCAGCAGACTTTGTTGTTGTTGCAATGTATGGTATGTTTTTGGAAGAGTACTGTCTACTGCAATTAGAATGAGGTTTTTTTTTTTTTTTTAATGCTATAATGAGGCCTAACTTTTCATGAGTACTGTAATTACTGAATAATTTTGGTTTTCTCTGAGGAAGTAGTTGAGAAAGTATTACCATAATATACACTTAATTCTATAAATTCTGATGAAATAATAAACGTCTATTTTACTGATACCAAATTTAGTCTTGTTTAGTGCAGCAGAATAATTCAGACTAACAGCCTTGTAAAGAAAAAGATGCATCTCTTGTGCTGTGATTGGGTTTGACATAGACCAGACTGCCAGTCTGGATTGGCCAAAGTACTCCACAGCCTCATGGTGCGCAGCCATCCACAGCAAGCAAAGCACTTGCCAAGCAGGCATCCTGCTACTGCTGCTTCTGCCCTTCGTGCTTCACGCTGAGACGTGTGAGCAGGCACCAGGGGAAGGTGAGTTGTATGTGGGTCTTCAGTCAGTTGTGTTTCCCACTCTACATACATTCTATATTTTACTATAACTCTTCTGATAAAATTAACACTAAGTACTGTTACAGTAACAAATAGGTATGGAACAGGAGTGGTAAGCACTTGGGCAGAAAAAAACCCACTTTTTTTCTGTCTAAAGAATCCCTAATGAAAAACACCTCAATTAGAAACAGAAGGCCTGGCTGGAGACCAATCCACCCATCCTGTAGTGTGGCAATATCGGTTATAGCCTTGTGATTTTAATGGACATCTGAGTCACAAATACACATCTGCTTGGAATCTTGGAGGATTCCACAACATGCCAGCATAGCCCTTTCCAGTAAATTAGCATGTTATTGCTTAAAAAGATTTCTCTTACATACATCATCACTGCTGAATGTAGTGTGTATATAAAACGCTACCTCTAAGCTTGCAGGTATTTTTAATCAGAAAAGTTAGCCAACATATCTAATAATTTTTACATACTAGAAGTCTTTCCCCATGTTAAAGTGTATCACCTTTCATCACTGGGTGTGTAGAACTGAACTGTTCTCTTGCTTGTGCCAGTCTTGTTACTACACCCCAGAATGAGCACTATAGTTCTCATCCTTCCAATAGAGTCGTGCTGCTGGCTCATCAGTTTATAGTATTAATACCCTTGTTGCCCTGCTGTGTTGCTGCCTGGCTGTGTTTCTTTCATATGGTGGTCAAATACTATATAGAGAGCTTTGTGCATTTCTCCCAAATGAAGTATAAATCCCAGCCTCATTTTCCATTTAGAATGCTGTGCTCTGTCTGTATTTACAACCCAGACCTAGCTGGGGTCATGCAGGTTTTGTGTTGTTTTCTTGTAATAAACTGATATTATTCCAATTATTTAATAGATTTTTAGTGAAAGTTTTCTACTTGTTTTATGCCTGCCTGTTAGTGACCATATTTAGAATACATTCTCATTAATTTCTTCCAAGATTTGAATGTGATAAATTTGTCAATTATTTCTAAATTCTGTTTGCATCTCTATATCCTCTGGTTTTAATTAGGCTAAACTTCCAGTCAGAGGATATTTGACTATTTTACACATTCTTCTCAACAAACTTGGACTAGGTGGATTTTTCCATTTCTCCCCCACCTCAGCTCTTTGCACATCACACGCGGATGTGTTGTGATGACTTTGTTGACACAAGTCAGTATCTTTGGGACAATGAATTTAAACTGGCATAATTTCCTTGTTTTATGAAGGTCAAAAATGTGTTTGCCTATTTTTAATCTTCTGAGCCTTTTAATGTATCCTAATTGGTCATGCTTTTTTTAAACTATCATAAATTTTGCCTTCCTTCAGATTCCAAGTAGTATATTTACCATCTCCCTGATGAATTTCCTGAACTCTAGGTTCTTCTAGTCTATAGAATTAACAACTATTTGCTTCATGATAGACTTGACTGGATTTTCTTTGAACTGATCCTGTCAATCCGAAGCCAGCTTTCTTGTGTTTACTAAATGCTGTTCCTCATTTATTCTGGCCTATGGCTGCGTTCTATGAAATGTTACAATACATTTTTGTAAGTCACTTTCTGTCAGGGCTGAAGGAAGAAGGTGCATCATACTTAGCATTTTCTGTTAACAGCAGAATTTTGCTGCCCATAGTTTTAAAGATGTTAGGTCTAAGAGGAAAGTCTTCACTTGAAAAATCCTTTGTAGAGTATAAAAATAACAGAAAATATAGAAAGACTGGGGAGACCTTTAAAAATAAAAGTATGAAGTGGCTTGGTTTCTTTTGAATTGAAGGTTAGTTATTTGATCTTAGTCTGTCCCCAGAGAGCCTTGTGGGGAATGTGGGACAAGTGATGTATGCATATGCCCATATCTAGGATTGTGCAGCACTTGTGCTAGTTACAATTACTGCACCAGTCCCTGGTGGCTGCCAGATCTGTGAAGAAAGGCATCAAATAGAAAACTGAGCTGCCAAGTGGGTCAATAATCCAGCAGGTTCTTTGACCATCTAACAGAACTGATCAAGGGGAAGGGAGGAGCAAAGGATACAGAAGAGACCATTTGTCCCTGGCCATATGGGGCAGTGGAAGGGCATTGCTTGAAGAGCTTGAAAAGGCAGAGAAAGCCTGGAGACAAAAGTGAGGGGGGATAAAAGAAATAAAGGTCTCCTTTAGGATTTTTAATTCCTTTTCAGGGTCTCCTGAAAATATTTGCTCAAAGGTTGGAAGCGATGAGAAAAAGTGCAGTAGTTAATTTTCTTTAGCTGTTGGTTTTCTGCCAGAATTAACTATACTTTGGAACCCTTACACACTTTCGGCCATAACACATCTCTTAGGAAAACAAGTCTGTGATGGACTGCTTAGAAAGGATGAGCTTAAGCTGTAAGGATCAGTGAAAGTTGGCCCCGATGCTGGTATTGTGAAGTCACTGGACTGTGCTGTTCCATTTACATGAAGGTTTGACTGACAGGAAAGCTGCATTTGTAGGTGTGGCAGTGAGTTTAGGAGAGGAAAGAGCACTGCACACTGCCTAAACCAAAGCAGGTCAGATGCCTTGGGACTGAAACACAGCTGCCTGGGGGAGTCTGGTCAAGGGAGTGTGCTGCAGTCTGGTGTTTCAGTATCTCACTGTGTTTCTTTAGGCTTCTTCCTGCCCATGAACAATGTCTGCACTGAACTAGGAAAGACTGGAGAAATATGAAAGCAAGCACCAGGTGAGCTCTTCAGTCACTGGTTTCAATAAATTAACCTTCTCTGAATGTACTTTATTTTTCCTATAGGCTTCCTTGCAGGAAGGATGCATGGATTAACAAGTATTTTTACCTTTTGCTGTCAAAACACTGGTACCGGGATGTGTGAGTATTCTTTTTGTATCTCGCTGGTAGGGAAACTGAGAGACAAATGAATTATCATATGCCAAGAAGGTAGGAGGGCTGAGAATGGGACCCAACTGCTAATTCTGAGGAAGGAATTTGATGCTGAAATTCACCTAAATTTAAAACTGCAATTCCCAGCCCTTACCCAGCTTCTTTCTCCTCCCCGCTCCCAGCTTCTTCAGCTGATGCCCAACTCCAGACCTGAAGGTTTGCAATTGTAAAGTTTCTGATGCATGCAAGAAGTACCTGTTAAATTGCTTGTCATAGCATCCACCTGCGGTTAGTGATACGATGCCAGAATGACTAATGAATTTGGTCACCTACAGCAGACTCAAAAATAGTGGGACAGCAGACTGGAGTTTACAGAATGGGGACTGTGAAGAGCATGCTCTCATCCTTTCTGTACCAAAGGAGCGGATAAAGGGACTGAAAATAGGACACTGAAAAATTGGGAGACAAGATTTTTAATTGTAATAATTTTTAGTAGAATAGCTGAAGAAAATCACTTTGTTAAAAAGAAGTGACAGTTGTGGATGAAACTGGATGCTAGAAGTAATGGTCCTGCCAATGTAGAAGCTAAATATATTATCAGGCTTCTTTCAGATCTGTAATTACATCAAGATGACTAGGTTAGCGTAGTTAAGGTACTAGCTGTTGTATACCATAGCCTTTGTTAGCAGTGTTTAGGACTATTAATTTTCTTAGAACAATAATCATTAAAGTAATTAGAAATAATATTGTCATTTCAAACACAGCTCATAAAACCACACATTTTAAAAATCTAAATAGAAGTTAATCTCTTAATACCATTGAAAGTAAGGATTAAATGCATCCCTTCATTATGCTTACTTCTCTGCTTTACGTTTTAGGGGAAGAGTAACTCCCTGCTCCAATGTGATCCTTGTGCATAGCCTGCTCATCTAGACCTTTCTGGAGCTATAAATATATATTACATTCCTAACAAAAATTGCACTGTATTCACTTTGTTGGGTCTCTGAGACCCTGCGTCTCCTCCTAGGACAGAAGGATGTAATTTCTAGTATGTTCTTGACGTTCTGAAGACTGTTGGGAGGGCTTTGGCTAGGATCTCATCCCATCACGATACTACTCACCACTGTACTAGGAATCTGAAATATCCACTGGCATTTCTTAAAGCCCTTTAAAATATTTGTGAGAATCCCACCTTATTTTTTAAACCTGCCACTATAGTGTCCAATGATGTGCTGGAAACACAGACTTTCAGAAGGCTGAAACAAGACCGTGCCACTGTTTATCCAATGTTCATCCATTTATATTTTTTAACATTTTTAATTAAGTTATTTCCTAGACAGACAAAGGATCTTGTTATGTTTGGTGCATCCAATAATATAATGATCCACCAAGTTAAACTGTTGCCAAAGAGAAAGATGCCTGAAAAGTGAGGGACAGTTTTCCAGTTGTTGACTAGTCCCTGACTACTTGACTAGTATGAGTAAGTTCACTAAAGGTTTTCTTTAAAAACTCAACAGCTGGAAGAGAATTCTAAATTTTAACATAGCAGCTGTTGCAATACATCAGCAAAGCATAGAACAGGCTGCTTGCTGTTAGGATGGAGTTGCTGAGCTTGATGTTGCCTCGGAAGGTTCCCCTCTCATTGAACTCAAAAGGCTTGTACCACTCAGGACTCGTTATGTCTGCAAAGAAAGTTTAGAATTAAGGAAACTCTTCATGTGTCTTCACCGTTTAAGTAGTGACACTTTTCTGGGTGGTTCCCATCACCCCTACCAAGGACTTTTGGTTTAGGTTCCCCCCCCCCCCCCCCCCCCCCAAGACTTTGGGAAGGAGTAGGCACAGAGCACTTCTTCCCTAGTCTGAGCATGTTTATGCTTACTTGGCAATAAATAAACTCGACTGAGGTAAGAACTAGTGCTAGTCTAGCTGCTGCTTATAAGCACAGTCTTGATGCTTGATGGAAAGGAAACAACAGGAACAAAGCCCCAAGCAAACAAAACCACAATGTGGTTTTAAAGTTCCAAAATTTAAATAAAATTTGCTATCAGTGAGAGGAGGTTGCTATCCAGAGACTGCTATACTGTAAACAAGTCTCCAGGATGGCTGCAGGAGTTGGGATCTATTCAAATGTGGTGTAAAATCAGCATAAGAAAAGGGCAACTTCCAGGGACTGTAATGGTTCCAGAGGGGAGTGGGGGTCTGCTTCTAGAACAAGAGAAGAGCTCAGAAAATCTGTGGTTGGATGTCTGTCCTGCACAAGTCCCCTCTGAGTGGCCTGATAGGTTTATATTGTAATTATCTAGTGTTAGTTAAGAAAATTATTTTTAATAGTAAAATAAAAGTACAGCCCTTCCTGAAGGCTCTTGTGTGTCATAGGAAAAAAAAAATCCACAAAACCAAAACCCAACCACCAAACAAGTAAACCTTGTATTGGGTGGTAACAAGGGAGACGTGCAGGCAGAGCTGTGCATGGTCTCTGGGCTCTTAGTGCTGTGAAGCCAGAGAGCAGCAATCGGCTCACATCCACTGCTGAACCTTGACTGGCTCCAGGTGGATGTGCCTCACCCAGGTCTGGAGGTACATCCTTCTGCAGCACAAAGACGAGACAGGTGTGCACCATTGCTGCCTCTTCCCCTTCAACCACAGTCTGCAGTGACGTGTTGGCTGGCCCTGCATGGAACCAGCCAAGATCTTACAAAACATCTTGGTTCTCCTCTGTGCCTTGCTAAAGAGGTTTTGCCAGACAACTGGCAGTCCTGAAGGCAGAGGGAGGGTGTGAGTATAGCTGGCTTATGGCACAGTGAGTAAACAGCCCTAGAGATCCACCCCAGGATACCATACAGATTTCTCCTGTGGGAATCCAGCCATCATCAGGTTAAACTCAATAGCAAGCACTAGGCAACAGCTTAAGTGCAGAGGTTCATTTAAAAAAAATAAAGTAATAATGCTAGTCAACAGGCAAACATCTGTTCTCCAATGTGGGAGGTTGCTTAAAATGAGTAATTTTATAATGGTTTCTCTGTGATATGTTGTATCCAGGACTTCTGTTCCTGTATCAGGACAACCTTCTCAGTGGCAGCTTCTAGGATTAAACTGAGTTTAGCTACTCTGTCCTCTAAGAGGCATTTTTAAGCACACAGAGCGTCTCTGCTTTCATTCAGGCATGCTCTGAACTCTGTGCATCAGTGTTTCCATGTGGAAAAGATCTGCACCATTTCTGGCTCTTCCATGTAGTTTGCAAGAAATCTCCAGGACCAGACAAAGTCTATTTCAAATTTCTGGAAGGAGTAGAGAGAGATGAACTTCTACCAAAATATACAGGGAATATTGTTCAAGATAGCTCCTCTGTAAGAAGAGCACAGGAAAACCATCATTGCACTGTCTTTTTAAAAGACACAGGAAGCAATTGCAGGGATAACCAAGCAGTAACTCTGTATGCATAGGGATCACTAATAAGATAAATTAACCATCAGCAGACCAGCTGGGAAAAAAAACCAAACATCATCACAGAAGGAAGCAAGGACAAGGGAGAGGGAGTGACAAAGAAGAGGAAGGCAAATGAGGTCAGCAAGGAAGGCAATCCAAAGAGCTAATGAAGTAGAGGTAATGAAAACAGCATCAAACAGACATTGTATGAGGTAAACAGACATTGTATGAGGTGAACAGGCTGCCCAGGGAGGTGGTTGAGTCGCCATCCCTGGATGTGTTTAAGGGTCTTGTAGATGTGGTGTTGAGGGACATGGTGTAGGGGTGAACTTTGTAGAGTAGGGTTAATGGTTGGACTTCATCATCCCGAGGGTCTTTTCCAACCTGAATGATTTTGTAATTCAATGAACAATAGTGAGCTGGGTGCTTGACAGAAGTAGAGCTGGTACTTTTGGCTTGCAGTGCAGTGGGGAAGACATAAATATCAGTGTCACGCTGCATCCTCTCCTGCCCCCTTCTCAAGTTTGTTTTACATGGCACTGTAATCCTCACACCCCAGGAGCTGGCTTCCCCCCAAATCCACAGCTTTGCTGAGCTTTTCCAGCCACACCCACATGCAGCCTTTCTACCCCACCCGCCTGCTTTACCAAACTGCTGAGATTATTTTGGCCTGTCCACGCACTCTGCTCACCCCTTACCACACATACTGGCCTGTCCAGGTCACTAGTACTACTGGGGTACCTGTAATAGTGGCTGGTACCAAAACCAAGGAAACGTCCTAGGAATAGAGTGCAGATGGGAAAGATGGTTTTGCATCTCTCTTTCCACCCTGTTAATTTTTAAAGTCTCCACACCCCACCCCCCATCTTGGAGGGAAAAAAAAGAAAAAAAGGCTGCAAATTAATTTAGCTCCAATTCCTACGACTTTCAGTTAGCAGGGCCATTGAGCCCAAGACTAGCCTACTCACCCACAGGGATTAAGCATTTGTGCTATGCATGCCATGACCAGCCCCCAGACTAGCAGGGATTGCATGATGGCTACAGACAGTGAAATCTAAATGACCTGCACCCTGGGGTGGGAATACATCATTCTTAATCAACCTCAGACTTCCATATGGTTTATATGTTAATAGTAGACAGCATGAGTTAGAAATACAGGCCATTCTATTTGTAAAAGCAAAGCGAAATCTCATTTTAATGAAGCAGAACAGCACACCTAAATAAAGAAGTTGTCAAAAAACAAATCCTGCTAGCAAGCAGAATGAAAGTTTACCTGTATGTACATGTAGTCTGTGGATTTAAGTGGTGCATTGCAAATAACGTAATGTACCAAAATGGTTGTTCAAATAACTTCAAACTATAGTATTTCCTCAGTCCTCTTTTCTGGTCTGTTCCCCTCATTAACACTCTGTGGGATTTCATCAGCTATCCCTTTACAGCAGCACTGACAGAGTTAACACCTTGTTCTACAGTGCTCCTTTCCTTTCAAGAAAAACATATGTTATTCACTCCACATTCACCATAAATTGTGGGGCTGTGAAATAGCTTGACTTCTTCACCAGTTTGCTCTATTTCACTCTTAGCTTTCCTTTACCTTTCTTCAGTTCATGGCTTGTGTTGTACTGAAGAACTTCAATTAACTATTCTGATTTGAACTAGTTTCTATTTGCTGTCTTTTCAAACTATTTGGTCTAAGTCATCTTGTGGTAAAGTTGCTGAGAAGGAGAGGAACACTTGAGATTTATCACCCCATGCCAATTTTTACAAGACTTTTCAAAATTTACAAAAAAAAATAATTAAAAACTCCTAAACTTTCAGTCTTTCAAATAAATGAATACTCAGATAAATGTTCTCCTATCATGTGAATGTGTTATTACAGTGTTCCTTGCTCTTTGGTCTGAAACACCTCCTAAAGCCTAAAAATAATGGACAGGACTTTCTAAAGTATTAAAAGATGTGATACCACAAAACACCTATTTATAGAACAAAATGTATTTCTGTGAACACAGAACATGTGCTTATCTAACCAACACAATCTTATTAGAAAATGCTACAACTGTAAATAGCTAGCACTGAAAACAAACCCAGTGAACGTGCTCTGTTATCCTTGTGAATGTGGAAACAATCCCCCCCCCTAAAGTTTACACAATGAAACTCCATAGAAGATACTCTCCCTTGAATGCCTGATCACACTGAGGGCATACTCTAGTTCAATAAGCTTTAAATAAATTAACATTAATTAGACTTACATATCGAGCATGGAAACACTGTTCTCCCTGTCCTCTCCTCCCACCCCTCTTTTTTAAATGCCTCATTATAGGTCTCCTCTGCTCTGTATGCTCCTTTTTTTTTCTGATGTGTAGTCTGTATTACCAAATAGGAAAAATGACTAAAGATTCTTGTGTTAAAAGAATTCATTTACAAGTTAGGTTTAGTAACAGGGATCAGAAGCTAGAAATGAAGTGTGTTGCACCATGAAAATTATCCAGATATGTATGAATCCCTGCTGTAACTTGACTGACTGCATTTTCACCTCAACTTTTCCATTTTTTGTGTGTGACTTGGTTAGTCTACAAAACACAAGACTGTTTGTTTTTATTATTTAGCTTCCACGTTCATCTTCTGTCTCACAATCAGCTTTCTGTTGTCTTGCATTTTCCACCTTCGTATTTATCTGTTTCTGGCTGGCTATAACGTCTCAACAGCCAATGAAACTCACAGATTCTGAACAGCCAGGAAAAGTCTATTGTTCCTTCTTACAAATATGGAGCATCAACAGAATAGTTTAATTATTTTTTAAGAATGAGGTTAGGAATTACTTGACTGAACCAGGCAGTCTCTTTCCACACCGTGTCTGTGCAAATGGTAGCCGCTGTATACTAGAGGAATGCCACAATAGGCAATCTGGGTTCACCTCTTTGTAGAGTTTTCTTCATAGCTGACTCATGAAGAAGATGACCTCTTTCACCTCATGAAAACCATAGCCCTTAACAGGGAGTAATCATGAAACTTTGCTTTCACTGGTCAACAGAGGTGTGCACAATTTATCATAAGAAAAGGCATATGCTCACTGAGAAAAACTGCCAACTTACATGCTGCATCTCTGTCTGTGTAGATATTAAGCAGTTCCCTTGAAATTTGAAGTTTCTATTTTATTAAGCATTTTGGTTTTCCTATGAGGAATTCCAGAAAATTAGAGAAGAAGCAATGGAAAGCTCTGTGGCTTCTTAATCCTTGAACGTGAGAAATACCTACAATTAATCATGAGCATGTCAGCCTGAAAGAAAGAATAAAAATTTTATCTGATTGTCTAGTCACTATTACTGCCTAAATAAACACCATCTGACTAATGCTGCTCATCTGCACATAGTTTTGGGATGAAGAAAGTTAAGCTTTAAGACAGCTGCTGTTACTGAAAATAGTCTCTTAATAAGAAAAGGCTAGTATCTGTGAATGCAGTCAGTCTGCCTCTCTAGACAGATCACTTTCATTTAGCACATGCAGTTAAAATGTAAGTGGAAGAAGAGGTGAGAATTTCCATTGACCTCCCAGCAACATTTCAAACACAAATTTTCATTAGCAGCACTTACAAAACAGCTCATGCTCCACCAGAGTGTTTCTCAGCTGCTTCTGGTACACGTTCAGAGCTTGAATTCACAGCCCAGTCTTCTGCCAGCCTGGAGCTACAGCCTGCAGCCAGATAGGCCCTGACTCAGTCTGAACCTGAAGCAAGTTGGCTTCCAGTCCAACTACCTTTAGCAGCTGAACCTGCACTGTTTATTCATTTGAGAAGTCGCACCCAAACAAGGAGCTGTGAGATTTAGGCCTATGTTTTAGTGTCCTGCTGAACTGGAAGCTCAGGTCAGCTTTATAAATACCCTCTCCTCTCTTCCAAATAAAAAGGTTAAAGGGTAATCCTGATACAGAAACATTAGTATTAAAAGTTTCTTTTTTCCTGCTATACAGATCACAGTCCCGAGGGGCAAGGAGCAAGGGGAGCTCATTAGGAAAGGCTGTAAATGGGAGTGGAAAGTTGAAAATATTGTCACTGGCTTAAGTACAGAAGATGTCTCTGCATTGCTCCTGTTCACTCAGAGCGAGGTCAAATGTTGTCAAGCTCTAAACACACAAATAAAGCATACAAATTTATCACTTGTGCTTCTCACACTCTTAGTTATTTTTAAGGAAATGCTGTTGACTTTGTTGAGAAATAGCTCTAAGTGTATCATACTTTGTAACAAAGTACCAGATGTCTTTTTCACACAACGTTCTTTACATCCTCAGGAAAAGTGTAACCAACTAGAATAGAAAGCTCTTACCTCAATTGCACTGAGAAGGTAAGAGGCGACCTTGAAAGCTCACAGATACTTTCACAGCAACATTTGGAGCACTTTAACCCGCAAGTGTTGCAAATGCTTCTCTGGGGCCAACTCAGTTTTAAATAAAAGTTATTCTAATATTAACTAAGAAAATGTGAAAAGAACAGAAGGTTTTGCATATTAGCAGCAATTGCTAGCTGTTTTGAATGTCATGTGCAGGAAAAGTTGTGCTGAGGTATTTCCCCTATTTCTTCTTTACTTATTGAAGTCTAAAGTTTCTCATAAAAAGCAAAACCCAAACTTTTTTCAATGACCTTGTGGGCACATGCATTTCCTGAGGAATTTGTGACCACTGAGGCTGTGTTCAAATGGCCAGAAATCTCCAGGACATGCAGTCACAAGTAATCTTTTATACTTAGTCTCAGAGCTTAAAAAAAAAAATTAGCATTGCTTCCAGTAGCATAATATCAGGGGGACAGAGATATTTTTTGTTTATTTCTACTGCATATCAACAAAGCTTTTTGTATAAGAGTCCCAGATTGCAAAGATCACTCAATAGCACATAGAGACAGACAAGTAATACTACAGGGACATTCACCCACTCTGTGCCCCCAAGCCGAGGGTATGGGGTTCACACAGTTTTTCCAGATAGCTAGCAGACTGCTAAGCCAAATACATCCTAGCTCTGCTAAACTCTGTTTTCTAACACCCCCGTTGTTCCTTTTCTGCTACGTCTCCAGACAAACATACAAGGCCACCTGCTAATATCAGCACGCAGGACTCTTCTTCATTAAGGCAGTTATTCAGACTCTGTAAACATCCATTACTATAGAGACCTGGGAGCAGGAGTGATTATAATGCATAGAATGCTTCAGAGGTAAACAAAGGGCTGGAGAGGGGGTTGGAAATGTGAACCAAACTGAATAATGACTTGGGAGAGATAGCAGTGTTCAGAAGTTACAATGAGGTGGTCTCTACAGCTGAGGTAACAGTTGAATTTCTAATGATGGCAAAAGAACTATGCTTAAAAATCTGTATAAACGCAGTGCGGACATTATATTCAACACAATTGATGCCACAGGTGAGTTAACAGGAACTAAACTTTATTTAGTAGCTGAAGGCTTTATCCTCCTACTATGGAGGCTGGCCCTCTAACATATCAGTGCTGCAATTTTGTTTGAACTGCATTTCACATAGTTCTGCAGTCAGCAAACATAAGATATTAAGGATTCCTCCCCTTCTGATAGGGAGAGAGAAGGATCTCCCTCTCCTTTAAAGACATGATCTGGAAAAGGAGATGGAAGGAGAAAAGGAAAGCAAAGCAGCACTACTGTTGCACTCTCCAAAATACTCCCACTCTTCTGTGCATGCAGAATGGTGGAGACAGCCCAGTGACTCTCAGTTGATGGCAGCACAGGCAGCAGCAGATCAGCTCCCACTATTTAGCTGAGGGTACTTTCAGAAAGCAATGCAAAATATCTGTGACTGCCCAGAGGTAGAAAGAGTGATAAAGAACCAAAGATGGGAGTGTGAAGAGGGGCAAAGAAACTAATATGATGAAATTATCAAGGCAGAAGATTACAGGAAGGGAAAGATCCACTGAGAAACAAGAATGAAATTAAAAGAATACCAAAGAGTTAATGAGGGTGTGTGGCCTGTGTGAAAACAGTTGCTGTGGAAGAAGGAATGAGTTCACCTGAGGGACTCCTCAGAGGACTACAGGACTTAATCAGCTTCCATGATAGTTACCTACAAGTGCTCCAGAGCTAGATAGCTCAACTTCAAAGGTCAGCTAAAAGATGACCTTTTGATCTCAACATTTTCCCTTTAAAGAATGGACTTTCACGGATTGAATCATAGCCAGTTTGTTAGATGAAAGGATCTTCAGTGCCATAAAATAAGGCAAGGGAAACCTTTGCATCCCCCCCTAATATATTGAGCAGGGTTCCTATCTGAGCCCTCAGTTTGGACGTCATTCTGTGTGAAGGAGGTTTGTAAACGGTATGACTATTCACTGCTCCTCTCCACCGTTTTCTGATAGCTGCTTTCTCAGTCTCATGTTTCTAAGGTGACACAAAGCATAATTAATTGACTTGCTGCTTTTTCAGAAATCACATCACACCTTTTGGAATGTATCTTTCCATGCTGTGGATGTTTTGCATCGGGAACTCTCTGAAAAGATCTGTTTGTAACAGATTTAAAAGGACTCACTCAGAGAGCCACCTCTGGAAGCAGTGATTTGTCATGCACACTGCTAAAGGTTTCCAGTTTAACATCTTTCATCTGTGTTTTCCTCTCACATCTTCATCTCCTCATACTGATTTGAGGTGCTGAAAAAAATACTATCCCACATGCACCAGTCCTTTCTCTAGTATTTTGCCCAAGTGATCTAAGTTTTTTTGGGTGGGTTTTGTTTTTTTTTTTTCAATTATTATTAACAATCCTAGATTGTGTGTTCTTCAAATTGGCAGTGAAAAGCACTAATGACAAAAACTACTAATGAGTTAGTTACAAGCATTGGTGATAGAAAGTGATGTGCCAGTGTCCTCCAAGTGACAGTTTACTTCCATGATGGAGTTTAAAGAGGTCTATGAAGAATAATTCCTCAATAACAAAGACATGCATGAAAAAAAGAGTGGGTTTTTTTGTTGTTGTTTTTATTTTTAAATAAATAACAGCACAATCCATACGTGCTGTTATAATATATAATATTATATAAATATATATATAACAATATAATATATAATAATCACATATAATCATATGTGATACAACCATCTCAGGCAGCTCTGATTGTTTAAGTGATACTCGCAGTATTTCATCTCAAGTAAGCACCTTCCTCTAGGGAGAGAGGTCACAGTGGAAGATGACAATGATATAAATGGATCTTGTTCTGTCATTCCCATAAGACAGCCCTAAGAAAGACATCCCTTTTCTATTTAAAAGGTTAATTCACACCTGCTCTTACATCTCTGAAGCCCCCCAACTTTGATCTTTTTTCTCTCTCACTTTTTTCATCCCGATTGCTTAATTTCTACAGTTTCTGGGTCACTTATTTTACATTACCGAGCACTCTTTACGTCACCCTACATACTGTATCAAAGATTAGACTGGGGGGGAAGGGGAAGGCCTGTGCAAACACCAATCCACTGTCCCTACCAGATCCTTTCCAAATGTTGTTTTAAAGTGGCACCATAAACACACCTAAAATTAATTTCCTTTTCAAATTACTACTAATTATAAAGTAAATAAAACAAAGGTGTGTCACAGGAAGACAGTAGCTGCTCTTCAGTTTGTTTCCATCAAGTTCAGGGGGGACCAGGACTGTCATATTCCACCTGGCAGAGAACAGCCATGACTGCTGTCCTCAACATTAATGTGAGGCAGTAATAACAGATGGTACTTGGAGTATTTTTAAAGTTTTCTCTACAGATAAATGTAAAGTATAATTCTGCCCTATTAACAAATTAGAAATATGCTTGATTTGCATGTGTATAAATAGGACCACACTTTCTGCTATAAGTTACAGCAATTTTTCTCTCAATCTGAACGCATTTGTGTACCTGTGCCTACCTCTTCAAGACATTCGTTATGGTTGCACGCGGGAGAAAACTAGCACTTTGCCCTGTACAGTCTTGACACGGAATTGTGATGGAAACCCAGCAGTATCAGAGGAAAACAATCAGCCAAAGAACGTGCCTTTATATGAAGGAACACTGGTTTGTAATTGCTAGTCAACCTAAACCGTGCATTGTGCCTTTCACCCGAAACGCTCTGTACACAGCCCGCGGGACGGCGCTTTCTAGGCACAGCCGGAACACTCCGTGCGGCCGAGGGCAGCGCCCCGCGCAAGCAGCTGCGCTGCTCGACGCCGTCGGCGGGAATCGCCTCAGCGCCGGCCGGGGCAGCTCGGCCACTCGCCAGTTCCGCGCAGGGAGCGCAGCCTCCCAGGGCGAAACCGGGAGGCAGCCTCCGCCTTTCGGAGTGTCCATCCCGGCCCCTCTCGTCTCATGCAGCGCGGCCGCGGCGCGGAGGGCCGCTGGGCGTTACCGGCGAGCCGTTGGCAGTCCCGCAGCGCTGCCGGGGAGCTCGACGGCTACCTTCGCCTCGGCCGCCGCGGCCCGGACGAGCCGCCGAGGGGTTGAGGCGCGGTGCCGATAGGCTGGGCCGGGGCCCACAGCGCACCGGCGGGACGCGGCAAACGCGGCGCGGCCGTTGCGGGCGGCGGCGGCTGCCGCTCCTCCCCTTCCCCGCGGGCAGGGAGGATGGCGGCGCCCTGCCGGCGGTTTGTACCTGTCCCGGAGGAGGAGGAGCTGCAGCCGGAGAGCCTGAGGGACAAAGTTGACTGGAAAGTTTACAGGGAACCGTGGGTGGGAAGAGAAAGGCGGAGAGGAAAGCGGAAGGTCGCTCCCGCCCCGCTGGCCACAGCCGGGGACTCCCCGAGGAGGCGGCAGTAGCAGCCGTGCCACGGGGCCGCAAGGGCTGGGGAGAAGCGCCGGCAGCCGTAAACTCTCCGCTCTGTTCACCGCTGGGCGCCCCCTCGCAGGCACTTGGAGGCCCGCTGAAGTGTCCGGCTCCTGGGAAGGGGACACGGCCGGCCTCCTTGGCCGTCTCCCCCGGCGTCCTCGGCGCGGGGGAGCAGCTGGCTGCTAGGGTCGGGGATCGGGCGCGCGGGGCTGCTGGCGGCGCCACTGAACGCCGGCTCCGTGCGCTCGAGGAGACGGAGGTTCTTTCGCCACCCGCGCTGGGGGTCTACTCCCCGCTTCGCCGGCACCCCCTGCACTTTCCTCCCTGCCACCAGCGGCTCCCATGGCTCTAAGCAAAGGGCTGCGTCTGCTCTGGAAGCAGGAGACGGGGCCGAGCGCCCTGCTGGAGGCGCGCAACCGCCAGGACTGCCTGTTGCTGGAGGCCGGCACCGTGGCGGCGCTCAGTAAGTGCCCTGGGCCGGGCCGGGCGGCTTCCCGCGCTGTGTCTGTGGGGGAGGCAGTGGTGTGGGGAGGTGGCGTGGCTGTGGGTACGCGCCTGGTGCCACTGTGGCGCCCGCGGGACTCGTGTTGTGCCTCCGAATGAGTGCCGGGGTGCGGCGGCAGCGGCCGACGCCAAGGAGGTTTGGGGCTCTTTTCCCTGTGGCACGAAGGGGAGAGCGCAGACCTGGGCCCAGGGCTACACTGACCGGAGGAAACTCCCTCACTCCACCTTAAACTCCGACCTCCAGCATAGCCCTCCAGGCCTGCCCACTGGTTGCCGTTTTGGGGTTACCCCGGTCCCTTGTCGTGCATGGCATGGAGGGTTACCCAGCATCTCCCCCCTGTGCGACCCCAAGCCTGATCCAGGTCAGACCAGATCTTTCTCTGCTCTGGATGCCTTTACCCTCTTCACCAGAAGCTGGGGTGGAAGAAACATTTGAGGCCACCTGCCTGATGGCCCTGGGGTCTTGGCACAGGGCACCTTTACTGCACGGGACTTGTATTCGGCAACCTTGTATGAGCCTTACTGTCTGCAGAGGAGGGTCCAGCTAAAGGCATAGGGCCCACCGTCTCTTGAAAAAAAATCCGTTCAGCTGTATCAGGTGCTAACAAGACATCCAGTTCAGAGCAGACGTTGTCTTCGATGACTGACTTGAAATTCATGTCCCATAAAGAAAATCCAGCTTCTTGCTGTGCTGCCATACCTACCCTTGTGGTTTGCACTATATATGGTTACTTGAGTGTCTGGTTCATACGGGAGAAGCTTGAGTCTCACCTGGGGCAGTGGATGTTGTAAACGTGCTCAAGGTTGTCTCAGCTTGTGTTTTGATACTTGCCACCCACGAGTTAATGTAATGTTAGGCAGACACAGAAAAATGAAGTGCCTGAGAATGTAAGGTGCACAAAGTAATGCAGGGGAACACATTGTGCTCGTGCTACATTCTGAAATTAGTTTGTGTGTAATACTTGTCCGTTCCAGCAGTCATGCTGCTGTTTGAGCTGTTGCAGGAGTCCCTATTCAAGCAGCTCAAAGGAAAAGGGAAGACTTAAACTGTCAGCTCTTCACAGTAAGAACTGTATGTTTGTTGTGCAATGTCAATCACAATGTCAGCTCAGGAACTGAGCACACTGATCTGAATCTTCCAACGTGTATGATGGCAAGACATCCAAACTCAAATGCCTAATTTTGAGGCATTGGGTATTTTATGGATAAAGAAAGCCAAGAAGTTCTTCAGATGTCAGCTGACAGTGGAAAAAAATTCACCTGTCATGAAAAAAATCTGTTAATGTCACACTATGGCTTTTGTTTTGATAGTATTGGAATTTTATATGGCGTGATACTTTGGGGGTTTAGTTTCTTGTTAAATCATTGATAATTCGTAGTGGATATTAGTGGGCTACATTTTTTTGATGTCAGTTTTCAATGAACAAAGTGAAAAGTCTGGTAGTATTGAGCAGCATTTTACTCACTTTCCCTGATTTAAAAACTTGTTGTGTTAAAGCTCTTCCTTGATAACAGTGGGGTTTGACCTTCATTATTCTGATACAAATCTAAAGTAGCTCCACTGCCTAAACCCAAAGCATGGATAAAATTGAGAGACGAGTATTCGCCTAGTGACCCCAAGCCATACGTATGACCAGCAGTTGGAAAGATTATTTGCATTCTCACTAGTTAAGGGAATCATCAATTTACAATAGATTTTTCTCACATAATGTTGCTGTTCTCCATCTGAACTGCTATAGCTAAAAAAGATTAGAGAATTTATAAAGTTTCTTTCAAAATGTGTGTTAGAAGAACGTTGAAGTTTCCTTTTGAAAGTCCAGTGTCACCTCTTGAGATAACTGTAATCATGGATGTGTTGGCATCCAGACCATTCCTTGTTAATAATGTTGTCAGTTCTTTCATTTGGTTTCTTTTCCTGCCTGGCTTGGTTCCTGTATTGTAGGAAAAGCTTGTTTGTCAAGTTGAGCCTGTTTAGCTTGTTTCTTCTGTTCATGCGGCAAAGGACCAGAAAAGGAGGGAAAACCAGCGGTGAGTAGGTATTGTGATGGTAAATTTGTGACTGCTGTGAAGAGGATGCTCCATAGCATCCTCTGTGGTGGTAACAGAAACATTAATTCTGTTTTGTTTGATTGGCCTCTGAGGTAGTTATTAACCATAGAACACGTCAGTGGAAGGTTAACATAAACCCCCTACGTGTGGTTTCAGATAGGACTGTGTTAATTTTGACTTGTCTATTTTTCCCGTTCTAAAAGTTTTAAAAAAATTGCATACCTGTGGTGAGGAGGAATTATGCAGCTGTGCCTTATGCAGACTTCCACACTAAGTAAGAGCGGACCCATATACCTGGAGCGCTTAAGTTGTACAACAGTTTGTGCAGTTTTGTAATAGCAGCCTCATATCAATAGAATTTCAGAGTGGAATAATTATGGATGGACAACGAAGGCCTGAGAACAAATTTTAGTCATTATTGGAGTCTCTTTCTCTAGAGTTTTTCAAGATCTGCTGGATCTGTTCCTGTGTGGCATGCCCTAGGTGTTTTTACACTGGCAGAAGGGTTGGACTCGATGATCTCCAGAATTCCCTTCCAACCCCTACCATTCTATGATTATTCTTTTTCCATCAATACCACTTGTCTCTGCCCTTGAACAGACACTGACATGTGTACTTCTTTGAAAGTCCAATTGCTTCTATAACAATTTTGTACTAGAAGAAACTTAAATGTCGAATTTAACCTAGTTCATGTGGCAGAAGGGAGTTAGAACTGACCTAGAAGAAATGATGTTACAAAAAGGAAATCTGAAAAACCGCACACTTGTATAAGCACAGTTTCTATACAGGCCATAAACCTCTGTCAGACTCATCATTAAAATAAACACTTTCAAATACGCAAACCAAAAATTTGATACTTTCTTGAGAATGGGTGACTTCATACTTTTTCCACTCTCAGTATGTTATAAAGATTATGATGTCAATTTTTAGTTATAAATTGGTTATATTTCAGAATTTCTTTTTTGCATATAAAGATTTTATACTTGTAACTTGATTAATATTTGCACAACTGATATCAGTAGTGGTAAAGTATTATGAAGATCTCTAATTGTCTGAGATATCAGCAATTTATAAAATGAGAACACTTGGGCTGTAACAGAAACCTGGCCTAAGAAACTTTTGGAAAAATCAAGGAATCAAAAACCACAGCAGGAAACCTAGCTACATAACCCTAAGCCCCCTAACTTAATTGTATAGTGATGTAATATCAGTGGAAAAGTTTTCTGTTCTATCATAAATTAAATAGTATTTTTGAAGATGAGAGTTTATCTTCTCCTCATGATGTCACTTTAGGGTGAAGGGTAAAACTCACTGTTTTGAATTTCACCCCACATTTTGCAAGAGGCTTATTTTGCCACTGGCAACCCTGAAGAGTCAGTCATCTCCAGGAGGATGGGTGACAGCCTGAAAAAATTCTTCCAGGAATTCTCTGAACTAGAACATCGATAATTAGATTCTAGGGAAGAAAGTTAGAGTCATGAAGGGTGAAGAGAAGTTGTAACTGATTAGAGGAAGTAAAACCAAATGCTGTTAATACTTTTAACATATTAGTTTTTTATGCTTTATAGATGAAGTGAACTGCACAAGGCTGCACAAACTGCTGTCAAAGCAGTTGCTGAATTAAACTAGGGCTATAGTGCTGAAAATGTAGTTATTTTACTTAATTATAGCAAATAATCTCAGTGAAATCACGTCCACAGGAGTGCTCTGCTGTTGAAATTCAACATGAAAATATGTTTTTGCGAGGGCAGAGCCAGAGGGTCCACATAATTATTTTTTTGTAAACACTTTGATTCTGCATTTCTTTTTATTAAAGGATGTTACAACACCTGCTACAGCAGATCCTAACTGACCACAATCTTTTGAAACTACTGAAATTCAAAGCTGATACAGTGCACGTTTTTGCAAATACGGCTGAAGTGTTTCCTCTAGACTTTCACCCACAGACCTGGGAAGTAAGCCTTTACTAGAGACAAGCATGTAGAATTAAGGGGTGTGTACACTCTGCAGAGCAGCTATCTCCTCTGCAGCTTTAGTCGCAGGTATGCATATAGCTCTCTGATGTGGCTGAGTGAAATCAGGGTATAGCCTTGCAGGGGGAGTGATGCAAAACCAGAAGGTGGCAATTATTTACTGGCATATAATTTTTTTTCGTAGAGAATGCAGTTTCTGTGCTGTATGTGCATTCACTGTTTACAGTCAGCTTTAGTTTTGTATTTAAGTGGGTAAATATGATACTGAGTGAGGTATGGAAATCAAACAACAATGCTTCTGTAAATGTATTGTGAATGTATTTCTAAGCACTATATGCTATCCAAAACAATGACCCTTACAACATGACATTTTTACTATTATGACAAGATATATATATAGCTAATCTCCCTATTCTATTTGTATTCCTAAAACTTCTTATTTAAATAAAATTAAAAAAAAAAAAAGATAAATTTTATTAAGTTTTCTGTAGTTTAGTGGTCATCAATCTTTTTCCATTTGTGGATCTGTACAAAACTTGCAGTGAAAGTAATGTATGAAGCAGAAGCCTTACTTTCTCTGGTTACACTGGCAATGGGCATGTGAAAACTACAGTTTCTGGGGCTGAAATTCACCACTACAGATTATAGGAACAAGTGTGTGTTACTTTGCTGTTGTTGAAATGGAAATTGAGTATATGTAAGAGGCATGGTATATCAGTATAGGTTTAGAGTGTAGGTTGCAAGACTCGTTACCTAGGCTAGGAAACTGTTGGTATTTGTGAGGAATAAATTCTGTTTGGTGGTTTATGTCTATAGTGACAATAAGTTTCTGTGTTAATATATGCAATGTATGACAGGAAACATAATGGTCAAGCTCTGGAGAAATAACTTATGTGCTTCTCTTTTGTCTTTATTCTTGACTGTGTGCAGAGCACAGCACTGGCCAGTTGAAACCTGGTGGTTTTGTGAGTCCATTCTTCTTTGGTTATGAATGAAAATATTCATGCATACACATGCAGCTATCTAAATATTTTTAAAATCAGGCTTAAGAAAGAGGGGAGAACCAGAATCTGTAACCTGGTCCCAGATATTTTTCTTCAGGAGCTCTTGAATGTTGGACTTGGAACTATGGTACCTTTCTGCCCTGTGTCAGTGACCTTTCTGGCCAATGTGTGTTTGAGAGATGTGTTGGTTCCTGCTGAAATTTGTGGGATCAGCCCTAAGGAAAGGTTGAAAAAAGGAAACTGCATATGTCTGGCCAGTTCATGTTAGCCCTTGAATTGAATTTGCAGCTTTTCCAGGCAGGAAATCACACTTGCAAAGGCCATGTGGTATATATACTTAGAAGTCTTTTTGTGGTGTTTTCATTTGGTTCTGAAATATTTTATGTATGGAAAAAGATCATCTGCTGTAGCTTAGTTTCATTGAATTATTGTGTGCCTCTTGCTTTGCAAGGGTTAAAATTTTGAGCTAATGTGCCAACCTTATATATAATTTACACCAGGAGCTTTTACATAATTGATATTAAGAAAAGTGCGTGAGGAATGCAGAGCGTGTGCAGGTCTGGAAAGCTGCTATGAACACACCACCGTTGTAGTAATTATTGCAGAGGGATGGATACTCAATTATATACTTAGGGGCAGGAAAGATTGCTAAAAATATTAATGGAAAGCTTTAGTGGAGTTTGGTAATTACTATGTGTACTTATTAGTACCTATAGCTATTATTAAGTAGTAAACAAATGTATTTGCAGATAGGAGTTGTCAAAGTAGAAAACTTTTTTGTGAGTTTTATCGACTTTTGTAGCAGTATTGTGCATTAACTTTATATGTATGTATGTATGTATCTCAAAGTATCTGGCTTGAAGAAAGAAGGATTTTACATGTGAGCAGAGCATAGTTAAACATCCAGTCTTGGTCCTACGCTTTCAAGAAGACTGCTCTCACTGCCTCTGCATTTTGGAATTTTTATAAAAGCCATTACAGAATAAACTCCCCTGACTTAGGAACATTTAACAGAGAAACACAAAAATAACTTTCATGTTACTGATTAGAAAAGTGCTATGTCTTTGGATACATCTAGCTGTCAACTGGTGTTGCTAAACCAGTATTTTCCATATTGTTGAAGTATCAGATATGGCTTATAGTTTTCCTGTTCAAAACCAATCTCCTTTAGAGTTTCATAATTTTTCCATTTAACTGTCTACTTCAATCAGCAAAGGCAGTAGCACATCAGTTAGTTTTGTTCTCTGACTAGTCACTCTCTTATTTTGTGTCCTGGCACTGTTTGTGAATGCTCTAGGAGATGTTTCAGACCAGATTTTGATAACAGTTGTTTGAGATTTCAATAAGAAATTGTTAAGATTTATAAAGACTTATTTTTTAATAATATATAAAATTGGCTCAACCCCTCTCTGACTTCTGAAGTCACACTTAAGTAATCTTTTCTATAATGTTTTTTGAGATTCCTCCTCCTTATTCCTCACCACCTCAAAAAAAAAAAAAAAAAGATTGGCAGGGGTATGTCAGAATCTGATTTAGGACCCCCCAGTGCTTGAAGGATGGATGCCTGTATCCTCATTTGCACACTGACAAGGCGTGGAGTGAGACAGCATGGCTGGAGGATGTGAGGGATGAAGGAGTCATCCCACCCGTCACAAGGGCCCTTGTGGAGGGAGTGCGGTGTATGGGAGCTGCTGTCTGACATCTGCTGCCTGAAGCCCCTGTCCTGGTCCACACAAAATGGTGGCCTTCACAGTGTATCTCAAGAGTTTGTGCAACACCAAGGAGTATAATGGGACTGGAGTCTTTAAATTCCATCAATATCTATAACAAATAGATTTATTTTTTTCCACATAAATTTGGTCTGTGTGCACTACAATATTGTGGCCACTCCATTTGCATGACCCACAGGCTTAGCTGTGTCTGTTTAGTGTGTTCCTTCCCTCTTGGACTACCCACAGGTGAAGTCTTAGAGCATGGTATATCTCTAGAAAGTGCATAGAAGTGTCAAGGAAAGATCACTTTGTTGCTTCTTTAGTTTCTGAGTCTAAATTGCTTCAGGGAGAAATATGAACCCGAGGATAAATAGCAAAATCTACCATATGATGGAAGTTACTGGCAAGTTGTTCACCAGACAGAAAGAGTAGCAATGCAGTCCAGAGTCCTCTTGGAGCTTTGTGTTTGGAGTCTGCTCCTCCCTTCCAGGCAACTCTACTGGTACTGATGCCTTGGCTGATGCTACTGGGCAGGCAAATGTTCTACCAAACAGCCTGCCCAGAATGATGGGCTATTTCTGTACCACTACTGGCAAAATGCAGCTTTTCATCTGTGTGTTTGGGAAGGTCCCATGCCAGGAGCTGATGAGCATGTGCTGCTGCTGGCTTGACTTGGGAAACTTCAGTGACTTCTGAACATGCCAGTGTCAGGTGCTTTCTGGTAGTGGCATGAGCTGTGTGTTGCTTATTTCCACACAGAAATAAATTCCATTCTTCTGGATCATGCTCTTACCAGACACTTTTACAGGCAGCTTTCCAGCCCATAATTCTGTCTTGAATATCACTGTGCTTTCAAGGTGTCTTTTAAATGCTTTCAGGTTGTGACTAGCCTGCAAGTTTGTGAGCTCCTGCACCAGTCAGATCTGAATTTCTTGCTGTTTCTGTCGTTCTCTATTTCTTCCTAAAGGTGGAATATTTGGAGCAAGAACTTCACTTATGGTTTTATTTTAAAGGGAACATAGATAAGCTTTTAAGGCAGAGAACAAATTTAAGAAAAAAAAGTCAGTATGCTGTTGCTGCTCTTTTCTACTTAGTGAAGATGCCATACAAAGTGAAATGTCACATTTATTTATTTATTTATTTATTAAAATACATGAGGAAGGCTTGACAGGCAGTCTTTTTTTAAAAATGTAACAATTTTATAGTCTACCTAAACTATTGTCACTGAAGTTTTTTAAAAGTGTCAGAGAACAGGACTTACAGACTCTCATTACTTAAGAGGTGCTGTTACTGAATATTTAAATTGTTACTGCCCAGAGGTTTATGTTACCCAAGAAAATTCCCTTTATCCTTTTCCTGTTACTTACATTTTGTTTCACTGGTATGTGTGATATCCACATTTTACTAGCTTCTTATTCACTCTGTATTTCTAAGAAAGAAGAATAGATAAGTTGTGAAAGTCCGATAGTAAAACTAAAATTAAGAAAAATAGGCAAGTCTTCTGTACTTGTCATGGGTGCAAAAATTGAGACTGAAAAATTGAGTTCTGATTTCCTTTGGGGGTTGCTTCTGCTAAGGAATTTTGTGTGTGGAACTGTCCTTCCTTTCACTTCAAAATGTCAGCAATATACAGGATGTTTATTTGTTTTCCATTTTTCTCCCTGAGCTACTTGCCTCTTGAGGTTTATAAAGAGAAGTCTGTTTCTTTGTTTTCTGTTCTATCATCCACTGCAGGCAGTTCAGTTTGTCCTTGATATGCCAGGAGGTTTCAGATTTTTTTTTTTTTAAACTGCTGAAGTTTATTAAGAACATAAGATTGTAATGTGTTAGTTAGCATCCAAAAGTACCATGTTGCTCTTTATCTGTGGTTTGAGAAGAAAACCGACATTTGAGGGGCAGAGTCTGTTTTCCTCATTCACGAGGCTAACCTTACTCCTCATTGGGAAATATATACAAAATGCAGACTTACTCATTTAGGAAGTATTTCAGTTTTACTTTAAAATACCCAGTGACAAGTTTGGGCCATATTCTGGCTTAATATCTGAATATTCAGTTTGTACCTGCTGAAGTCAGTTGTTGCTGAAATGCACAAATCTACTATCAGCATCTGACCCTTTATCAGTTGATTCTTCACTAAAATATAAGTTTCTCTTGAAATCAACATCTGATGTTGTGTCTACATCGAATTATGTTGTCTTGCATAAAAAAAATTCCAGTTCTATCTGAATTTAGACTGTGAGTCTGGAAGCAGAAACTGTCTGGGGCTTTTTTTGACATCAAGAAAAGATACATTGTATTTTAGCTTATGGCCAGACAAATTACTATTTTTATTCTCATTTTAGAATGGTGTGAAATTTACAAGTGCCTGTATATTCTTTACTTATTCTGAAATTGATGTGGCACCTGTAGTCGTTGTTTGGAAAGGTAGTCAGTGCCCTTCTTTCTTCTAGGGTGGTGTATGAAGAGGCTATGCATTTCTGTCCCATTGCTTTTTAATCACTGTGTTTTTACAGCGTTTTAACCCTACCTTTGTATTGTAATTTTGTTTACCGAGCAAAATAACTGGGAAGGATTAGTGCTGGCAACAGCGGACTTAAAAATTCTGTAAAGACTGGAAAACGAAGATTTGCTTTTTCTTTTGTTTCACAGCTCCAGAAGAAAAGGATGCAATTAAAGGGCAATATGAAAAACTCTTGGATGCTTATGGGTGCTTAGGAGAGCTTCAGCTTAAATGTGGTAAGTGACTATCTGTGTGAGATTATAAAATGCCCAGACAATGCTAAAAGACAACAAGTGGCTAAAGTTGTCCAGTTCCTTAACTTGTGAAAGCTAATTGTACCTTGTTACGTGCAGGCTGGAAAAGACGTATTTCTTTCTTTATGCTCTGCCAAAAACATATCTCTAAATGGTAGTCTAAGAATTTTGGATTTTTTCTCGCTTTTGTTTTGTCTAACATTCTTAGCTGCCTAAAGATAATTGCTGGGTTTTTTTCCCCTAACGCATTTGTCCAAGGCAAGCTATAATTTCTTACTTTTTTTGAAAGGATCTTGTTTAAACACTGATTAATCATGGTTATCTAAGGCTACAATACTACAGACTGCCAGTCCTTGCTATAATGCCCAATTGCCTTTAATTGGCATTTTAATTCACATGGATAAGGATCTGCAGAAGCAGGCCTTTAACTTCAACTAGTATAGTAAGGTATATTTGTTGCCACTGCTGTAAATTTCTGTACAGTTTAGGAATCTTATTTAGCAAAGGATTTGCCTACAGGAATGTTAATGGAAATAACATGTTTTAGGAAGAGAACTGCTGTCATTGATTTGATGGTAATAGTAACTTACACAGCAGACTTCAAATTCACTGATGAAAAAGATGCATTAGTACAAAAAGCCTTGTTCCCATGGTCTCAGAGTAAGCTTTAATTTTGATTTAGAAGAATGACAAGACTCTTTTCCATATAACTCAATGCTGGGTCAAGGAATCTGCCAAAGGCAGTGGTGGTGTGAGCACTGGTGTATATCGACTGGTAGATATAAGTGTTGTCTTGTTATAGCCTGCTATACCATTTTATGCTTTGAGTAATATGACTTGAGAATAATCTGAAAAGGTGACTGCAATCTGCAAGATTTATATGTCATTATTTAAAACTGTAGGCCCAACTGGTCTTAAAATGAATGTGGGCTTTTTGGTTGGTTTTGTTTCTTGTGGAGTTAATTAGGCATATCTGTGGAGATTCGTATCAATTTGTTAATGTAATTTAAATGGAGGGCTTGTGATTATTTTTTCTTGACTTGTTTTTTTCTTCATAGAAGTCTAATGAAACCTGCTGTAATAGTAAAGGAATGTAGTTACTGAATTCAAGCTCATCAAGCTACAGATGAGTGTAGTTTTTTATGTAATAGGAACTAAGTATATCTGGTTTTTTAAAAGCTGAATAATTTCAAATAGGGTGGGAAATATTCTCAGACTTTTTTTCTTTTATTCTTTCATTTCTGTGTTTCCCATGTAATTTCTTTTTGAACAACACTGGCTTAACTTCAGTGTCATTAAATTGTGAGGTTTTTCCTCCCTGAGCGTTGTCACTGCACCGCTGTCTCGTTATAGCATTAAAATACAAGTCCTGGTACAGGACTTCCTTTGGAAGGGATTTGTAAAAATTTTATTGATAACTTGATAAAAAAAGTTAACTACTGGGGGTTAGGTTCTAATTATGATTGAGTGAAAAGTCAGGAGGATCATGCTTTAAGGGTAAGCTAAGGTAAGCAATCATTTTTCTGCTGTTCAACATGTTTAAAAAACCAAAGGAGATTTACGTGTCTGCTATGTCACTATTCAAGAGGTAGCCCTCTTTTTTTCAGTCTCAGATCTTCCATCTGACATATAAGTACATTCTGTCCATTTTGCTGTTGCTTACATAAAAGATTAATGCTAGAAAGACATGCAATGTAACACTTTTTTATATAATGTATTTTAGCAGCTGCAAACAAGGGCTTAATTGGCCAGATCTTCACTGAGCATCAATGATCACAAAGGCTTTGTCCAGGAGTATCGGTGGAGTTTTCTTGGTACTGGAAACCTGCAGACCATACGTACTAAATGAACTGAAAATATTTGTGAAAGTACATTCCACTGGCATATTAAGAGAGTATATCTGTAGAGCAGAAGGGAGGACTTTTTTTCAAGACATGAAAGATGTCTCTGAGCACTTTAATTAATCTGTAAATATCGCTACTTAGGAATCCAAATAAATCACATTGTATGCCTGCCAAAGTAGATCGTGCTTTTCACAGAAAGTAGATGAAATATGTGAAACTGACTCACAAAGTTAATGTTTCCCACCAGTAATAGCAATCGCTTCTGTGTGCTTATGTCTGTTAACATGACTCACTCAGTTCTTCTGCTTTCTTTTGTGAGATGGATGGCAGCAGAATGAATTGTACAGTGTTTCTGAGCTGTATCTCAGCCAAGATTTTGCTGCCAAAGAAGATCTAGCAGTGGCAAGTATATCTCAGGCAAAGTGTTAAAAGAGCTGGCTTTGTGGTGTTTGGTTTAGACAATGCAATGCCAGGAGGGGGTGCATATATAAGGTAGTATTTTGCCACCATTGCCACATAGGTTGTTTAGTTCAATACAGCAGCTGTATTTTGGGAGGCATTCTGAATTCATTTGATGGTGTATACATTCTTGTTCTAGCATATATACAATGTGTAGTTGAAAGGAAGACATTTCAAAGGCAAAAAGGACAACTACCTACTTGTTTCCTATTCCTTTTGAACATTTCCTAATACTGAAATTGTATTTAGAAGAGGGAGGAAGAGAATCTTTGAGACTAAAGCTGTAGTTTGAAAAATCTTGTTCCTTTTCATAATTCTGCTCTAGATTTCCTCAGACATTTTCATCTAGATGGTTAGAATCTGCTCCTCTGCTGTGTTGCTAATTCTGTAGGCAGAAGAGAGGCAAAAATACCTTGCAAATTGTTTTTCAGCAGACTATAAAGTGGAGATATGTGTGGAGTGGAGCTAGAACAGGCTGAGGGAACATAAGGCAATAGCATGACTATGTTGGAATGGAGAAAGAGCAAAAACTGGAGTGAATTAATTTTTAAAAGGAATAGGCAGTCTTGAAAGAAATATTTACAGTTAAGCAGGACAAAATAAGAATTGACTATTACATCCTTTTCACTGCAGCTCCTAATAGACAACAGTGAAGTCATCCCATAAACTGTAAGGGAAACAATTGCCTTGAGTCATGTTACAGAAACTGCATCTCATTGTAGAGTGTGACGTACCAGAACTGCGATTCCTGTTCAACTTGGATTGAGGCAGTCAGTTTCGTAAGAGCTTTTGAAAAAATGGATGTAAATTATTTTTGTCTTGTTTCTATTGCAAATACTCTCCATCCTCAACCTTCCTTGTGCAAACTGATCAAAGGACATTCAGCACTTACCACTCTGAGAAAGACTTTTCTTAGATTTCTTTGAAATTGTTCTTTACAGATGGTTGTGATGATTTATAGCTGTAATGGGACAAAATAACGATCTTGGTCAAAATGCATGAACATTTATACCCATCTATCTGAGATCAAAATTTGGTAAATAAGCTTTGCTTGTTTGTTTGTTTGGTTTTTTTTCTTTAGTACTGTAGATGGGTCTTTCTTTTTCATATATGTGTTGCTGTAGAAAATATGACCAGTAAGGAACAGTTGCTCTAAAATTATTTTCGAGATTTCTTTAAAACATTCCAGATTGCATCCTAGGGAAATGAGGGACATTTCTACTGCTGTCATCTTCTCTTCATCTTCACTACTTAAGTTCCTAAATCACTTTCATCTATGTGTAAAGTTTAGAAAAGCAAAACAGGATTTTGAAGCAGGATTGTACATTAAGCTATTTGTAAACATTAAAGGAAAAAAACCCAAAGTTTTTTGTTTTCCAAGGTGGGGCTCCTGCTAAATAATCTACAGCTGATATTGTTGGTGGTACAAAGTGAACTGTAAGAGACTGACCTGAAGCCTTGATCACTTCACAAGAAAAAGTTTTCTATTTTTTTGGGTTGCTTTTTATCGCTCTTAGTGCTGGCCCCACTCATAATGCACTTTGCAGCTGTCAGCTGAATATAACATGCTTTCTGCTACTGTACTTCTCATGAAATCAAGGGAAAATTACCACAGATTTTCCACCCAGTGTACTTCCATTAATTACTTTTTTTGATAAGAACTCTTAAAACTTCTGTCTCAGAAATAAGACTGGAGTTGGCCTGTCACATATTCCAGATACGCAGGGAGCTCCTGAGGGCAGGGAGCCTCCATAGACTGGCTGTAGTGGTAGTACTGGCAGGGCCACTGACTTCAGGGAATTTATTTAGTGTTAATTCTCCCTTTGATGCACTGCCAGCATATTAAAACTCAGCTTCCTGACTTATTTGAGCTTGCACTTAAGGGATGACTGCTCATTTCATGGCTTTAGTACTTTTTTTTCCACGTTGCTGTTGATGTTTGGGACAGAAGGAATATAAATACCTTGAATACAGTTTAGCTCCTTACAAAGATTGCAATCCCATTATTTTCTTCCTGATGCTGCTGCTGCCAGGTGGATTTGACTGGACTATCTGATGTATTTTTGTTGTGATTGGTGTTAGTGTGGTACTTAAAGTGCTACTTGCATAAAGCCAGTTTCACTGCAGACTTAAAAGGAGTAGTATTTTTAATATAATTACAGTTGGAAATGGCAGTGAGCTGCAGTTTTGAAAAGTTAAGGCTGCAGGAACAGTATCGATTGTTTTAAGGGGAAATACCTTCTAGCTTTAAAGAATGTTTGTTTCAGTTTGATCGATTTCATTAAAGTTGTGATATTTTCACACTTTGCTCAACAAAATCAATTTAATTTAACAAATATTCTCTTTTGTGTGCTATGGCCTCCCAGATCCACCTACCATAGGAAATTCCGTGTTGTGTTGATAACAAGAGTTTTTTCGGGGTGGCGGGTGGGGATAGGGGGGGGTGTTAGTGTAGTAAACAAGGAGTGCAGCTTCTTGCATTTTTTTGGTGAGATTTTGTAGATAATAAAAATAAATTGTTTAGCATTGAGAATTTTTCAGTAAATTCTTGTCAGCTAAGAATGTTATTTTCCTTACAATGAATGAATAATTAACAAATAACTTAGTATCTGCAGTTTTTGCAAATGGAGAAAGTTGATTTTACTTTGCTTTTTATAAAAATTGCTTGCTCCAGTAACAGCATTCATCCTGATTGAAGCAATTTAAGCAATTTTTACCCTTAAATTTAAGTACATTTATGTAGTGTTGTGGTTGATACAGCTATTTTCATGTTAAATATCTGTTTTCAATGTCTCATTGACGTTTACGTACAGGAAAAGAAACCACATTGATTTTTTTTTTTTTTTTTAAGTTTAAATTTTAAAAGTAAATGAACTGTTTTTTTGCTTTATTATATCCATAATAATAATCAGACTTTCAGTGACTGGCAGAGAAGCAGAAGCATTTTTCTTCTGGCTGGTTGTGTTGGGTTTCCACTGTATTAGGTACTACTTGGATATATAATCCTCTTGTTTTATTCCTTGTAGTAGCATTTTTAATCTGCCAAAATGCCCAAGTGAAAGCATGAGCAGAGGTAGCGCAGTTATCATTTCCATCACAAACTTGTCCAATGTAGTTATCAGTATATTTACAAACTCTGGCAGCGTTGGTTGAGGGGAAACAATGAGAAAAAAGGTTTGGGATTGAAAGAAGAGATTCCCAGACATACTGTTCCTGACAAAGAAGGGAAAATGGGGAAAGCTTTATTTCACTGTGTATAGCTGGATATAGCTTAGTGGTGGGTAACTTCTTAGACCTTAACAAGACATGATTAAAAGATTAATAGCAAACTAGTGTTTTGGTGGCATTAATTTTGCTGTGTGAGGTTCTGAAATGGTCAAAAGCTGACGGGAGCCCTACTTCTGCTCAGGATCCCATGACTACATTTGCCCTGTGAATAAAAATGGGGCAGGGCACAGGCTCGAGTGCTGTCAATCAGTTACTGTAATTAGCTTGCCCACTGTGCCAAGAGTGATCTGTGCAAGGATCTTTCTCATGCAGACAGTCCTGTGATAACCCAGAGCTGTTTCTCAAGGACACTGTCCAAATGCCACCTGGGATGAAGGTGATATCAAGGGACTGGGCTTGGGACTGTTTTCCAAAGTGCAGTCAGAGAGATTTGTGTTAAGCGGGGCTGTGTGTTATAGGGTTTCTGTGCTCTGGCTCTTGTGTAGAATATCCCGAGTGATGCAAGCAAACCAGAAAGGTTAGAGTTAATCTGAAGACCACCTCAGCTCACAGAGCAGTCTAGGACAAAGTGGCAAAGCAGCTAGCTTTATCGTAGCTTAAATCTATTTGTCTCTTTTCTTCCTTTTTCTCTGATTTTCTAGGCTGTAAGTGTGAACATCTTTGCCAGCCTGTCTCTGTTCAAAGTCATTGTGAAAAATAAATGAAGGCTGCTCCATAATTTGGAGTACGTAAAGAGACTTATTCTGTGTGTATAGAATCATAAAATGGTTTGGGTCAGAAGTGAACTTTAAAGTTCTTGTCCAGCCTCCCTGCCATGGGCAGAGACATCTTGCACTAGATCAGGCTGTCCAAAGCCCCATCCAACGTGACCTTGAACACTTCCAGGGATTGGTCATCCACAGCTTCTTGGGGCAACCTGTTCTAGTGTCTCATCACTCTCATTGTAAAAAAATTTCTTCCTTGTATCTAGTCTAAACCTACCCTTTTTCAGTTTAAAGGCATTACCCCTTGTCCTGTCACTACAGGCCCTGGTAAAAAGTCTCCCTCCATCTTTATTATAAGCTTCCTTTATATATTGAAAGGCTGCAATAAGATGTCTCCAGAGACATCTCTTCCCCAGGCTGAAAAACCCCAGCTGTCTCATGTGGGGTTACTGCACAGTGGCAGGAAAGAGTATCACAGCCTCAGAAAGCCATCAGTCCCCTGATGCTTCAGGGACAATACAGTAGCTGCTTAGCTGTGGTTACTGTTTATGAGCTCATGAGCTAGTGATTTGGGGGAGTAGAAATGCTGGACCTTTGCATGTGTAGATGTGTTTGCCATTTGGGAGGTGAGAAGTTGAGCGGAGGAGGTAGCAAAAGGAGTCTAGAGTCCCTGCTAAGGGACAGCAAGTTTCTAGAGAAGCACAACTGTGTAGTTTTCATTGGCTTTTCTCTCATGCTTTATTCATACTTGTTACTTTCTTAAAGTAAAGAATGGTGTTGTTTAGATCCCGTTATTTTCTGCTGGTTACAAGCTCCTCGAAGGACAGAACCACAGATAACAAGCCCACTATTGTTAATTTTTTATTCTTTCTGGCTATTTTAATGTTCACTTTCTCATTCAATCTCTTCAGAACCCTCTAGGGAAGTTTAAGGTTACTAAAGCCAGTGAAAGTACTCTTATCTTTGTCTCAGCATCCCAACCAGACAGCTCTCCAAGTCTGTCACTACTTGTTTTCAGCTCCACAAGCTGACTGATATTAATAGTAGCATATTAATACTGTTTCTATACACTGCTTCCAGTTTCTCACGAGTGAAGTGTACTTTGAGCTGATCAGTTTTGCTTGGTTTCACTGAAGTCAGAGAAGCTATTAGCTATCCTGAGAAACAGCTAACTCCTCCTGACCCCCTCTGGAGGCTGTGAGGTGGTATATAGTCAGGTAGGAACCACCATGGTGATACTTGATTTATCTCCTCCTCTTAATCCTTTATAATTATGCCCACTCATGTACAGAGGAGAAATAAACTGTCAGGTTTTATGTATTCTAACCCTTCACTACAGTGTCATCTAGAAGAGTACAGAAGACATGCTTCTTAAAAACACTCAAGAAAGAGAACACAGCATACCCTTGTTTCAGAAAGAAATGTGATGAACAGAGCTTTTTAGCAAATACCACCTACACTGGCCTTTATGCAAAACTGGAGTCAGCAGTACAGAATGAATAAGATGTAATCTCCCACCTTGTCCTGCCATTTCAGGCCCATGTGCCTACGCAAATATTCTGGCCCTGATGAAAATCACCCCTAACTCAATTTTCTGTAGCCAGCCTATGACTTGGAAGCAAGGACTCCCCTGCTGGTGTCTCAGAAAAAAAGAAAAAAAAAAAGTTGCGTGAGAGTTGGTCTGCATTTTTTGGACAGTGGACCATCGTGGAGGGTTGTAGAGTGATCCCACAAAGTGTTCCCTTTTGCTGTCTGAAGACATACTGTCCCAGATTGTCACTGTGCTCTCAGCTAATTAGCTGGTTTTTGGCAGGTCAGCTGTTGTTTCTGCTGTTCTGGAGTAATAAATATTGGCTCATTTCCACCTTTTCTTAATAAATGGAGTGAATAGGATGACATTGCCTCCGTTAGAGGCCAATCTATGTGAATCAGTTTCTTCCTAGCAAAACCAGTATTTTCAGAACAATTGTTCTACTGTTTCTTAAGTATTTTATCATTTCAGAGAGAATGAACAGAGGATGAAGTCCTACTGTGTATAAGAGATATGATTACAGTGCTGTTCTTAAGCTTCAAAATGTATCATTTAGTTTTGAGGTCCTGAAGTTCAGCTGCTTCATGATTTCACATTTTGTTTCACAGCTGTGAGAGCTGGATTTCTTTTAGTGATAATTGAAGTAGTCATCTAGAATCATAGAATCATTATGGTTGGAAAGGACCTCTAGGATCATCAAGTCCAACATCATCCTAACATCTCTCCATCCACTACACCCTAGCCTCAAGTGCTACATCTACTAAACACCTCCAGGGATGATGACTCCACCACCTCCCCGGGCAGTCTGTTCCAGTGCCTCACCACTCTCTCAGTGAAGAATTTCTTCCTAATATCCAATCTAAGCCTCCCCTGATGCAGCTTGAGGCCATTTCCTCTCATTTTATCATTAGTAATTTGGGAGAAGAGACCAACGCCAGCCTTGCTACAGCCTCCTTTTAGGTAGTTGTAGAGAGCAATAAGGTCTCTTCTCTAGACTGAACAACCCCAGTTCCCTCAGCCTCTCCTCGTAAGTCATGCTTACCAGACCCCTCACCAGCTTTGTTGCCCTCTAATCATGTACACTGTTGTGACATAAAAAGCAAAACCTCAAGAACTGATGATACTGAAACTTTCTGAATAGCTGAACACAACACTCCCAGCTTCATCTGAAGGTATTAAGAAAACCCTGGAGGTATTCAAAAAATGTGTAGATTAGGCACTTCAGGACATGCTCTAGTGGGATGATGAAGTAGGCTTTTCTTGTTGGATTTGGATTTTTAGTTGTTGCCATTGTTGACAGTTGAACACAGTGGTCTTAGAGGCTTTTTCCAACTGTGACAATTCTGTGATTCTGTGAAATCTGAAATCTTTAAAATTCAGAAGTCAGCTGAAATATCCATATGGAGGAATACACTTTATCTCTTAAATGACTAGTCTTTTACCATTCCCCTCAATCAAATGCAGTGAAAACTGTGTGTCCTCTACGATGGTGAAACTTGAGTTTTGAGTAGTGTCCCAATACCAAGCTCATTGTACTTGATAAAGTGGGAAAACCCACACTCTAATGCAGCAAAGGATGGGAATGTGCAAATAGTGTGGACTGTTATGCAAATGCACTTGCCTGCAGTCCGAAGGAATTCAGAGATGTAACAGTCTGTGTATTTGTTTTCTTTTGTAGCAAAGATACCGGCCTCTGCTGGAGCCCTGTCAGCATTGCATGTGACAGGACTGATGCGAAAAGTCTTAGCCCGTGTCCACCTGTAACCCTTTTGTAACTGTTTGTCACCTTCTAGGTAACACTCGGCTGCACTTTCTGGTCCTGGTGACAGGCTGTACGTCAGTGGGAAAAATCCTGGATGCTGAAGTTTACAAAATTACTGCAACAGATTTCTGTCCTCTCCAGGAAGAAACCAAGGAAGAGGAGCGTGTTACTGCCTTGAAGAAAATACTGAACTCTGGGATGTTCTATTTTTCCTGGCCTAATGCAGGCTCAAACTTTGACCTGACTGTGCGGGCTCAGAAGCAGGGTGATAACCACTATGAATCTGGTAACTCGTTCTTCTGGTTAGTACTGCATGTTATAACAAAGTCTTCTGTCGTCCCCACCTGTATCTTATTGGCCCAACATTCTCAGAGGGAAATGAACATACTCATTTCAAGTGCACCTCCTTTCATTTCGTTGTCACGTCATTTTACTGGGCATGTGGCCTTAGTGAATTCATGGTAAACCCGGGTCAAACCACTTCTGTTTAATTAAGATTAATCTGATAGTGAAATGCCATTCTAATAGCAACAATTTGCGGTTTTACGAAGGAAGCACAAGATGTATTGCTCACACTACAGAAACGTGCCTCTACCTGTCAGGAATAGCTTTTTTTTTCCTGAAGTTTTTTTTTTTAATAATTTAAGACTTATCTAACAGAAACCTGCACTTGAACTGTTCATAAATCTCATCATGTAATGCTGAAATATATTCTATTTCTTTAAAATGTATATGTTTACAGTCTGTAAGTTAATGTTTCAATAACGTGCCTTAGTTTTTATGTTGAAAACATCAATATTAGTATGTTTACAGCTCAGTGTTGTAGATGTATGTTGCACAGAAGGAAACTCTTGTCATACTCTGCTCTGTACTTGTTACTTTCTTGTGCTTCTAAAGAAAAGAAAAAATATCTTTTGCAGTAAGCACTCGTTGAGAGGAAAGAAAACCACACAATGCTGGTTTTTGTCTTCCCCAGGTGGTTTCACCATTGATGTAGTTGAGTTTGCTTTACAAATTCTGGCAGAATGCTTGAATTCCTATACCCTGATTTTTATTTTATTTTATTTTATTTTTAAACAATAAGGTAGTTGCACATGAAGCATAGCTGTACTGGAAATATATGAGGGTTATATGATGTAGGTAGAAAATGACTGGCAGAGTTAAATGTGGGTGTGTTGCTGGAATGTGTGCTAAGTCTTGTGGCCCAAAGTAGGTGAATATCAAGTAAGCAAAATGTTCATAAAGGATGATAAATAAACATGAGAGCGCAGTTCAGGTGAAGTAATCTTTCTAGCTATGCTGTGATTTTGACTGGTAAGATTTAGTGTTTTGAGTTTAACTTATAAAACTTGTTTTCAGCTCTGCTAATTATGCATCTCTCTCAGAAAGCTCAAATCAGACACATGGCGCAAAAGTTCTGTGTTAGAGGGATGAAAATCTTAAGGTGTCAGCATCCCTTAATAAAGAAACATCCTTTAAAGCAATTCTTTTTACCAGTACTGTCTTCTGTAACTTTTCTTCTTGGAATGTAAATTTTTGAACTTTCCTTCTTTGCTGCTTCTGGCTAATGTAGAAGTAGCGTTTGAAGAGGTTCCATGTTGTATAACAGTGATGAATGGCAGTATGGCATTTAGGGGGAAAAAAAAAAAAAAGGAGGTCCAAAGAAAATTTATCTTGAGGCAATTATGTGATATGGGAAATTTCAGAGCAAACAATAGATTCTTGAGTAAAGTAAACAATGGAATAAATAGTTACATGACAAAAAGTGTCAGATGACCTTAGTTAAAAGCAACACAAACTGCCTGTTGAATGAACTGCAACAACACATTCTACTGCAACTTGTCTGAGTGAGGAGTTCCTGTGTGAGAACAGGTATGTGAAGCAGGTGGAAGAGATACCAAAAAAATGTTTTAGAGCTGCTTTTTCAGTTATGTATTTAGTTTAAAAATGTAAGAATGACTTACACCTTTTTCAGAGAAATGCTGTACTCTCGAAGAGCAATTCTTCAGGGGTTTTGCTAGACGTAATAACTCCTGTACAGATCTGCTGCTGAGCAATAAATGATCATAAAAGGGATTTTCTTGGCCCTCGTCTGTGACTAAAGGCACATTTTGAAAAATGAAATGATGAAAACCATCATAATAGAAAAGCCTACCGTCACTGTTAACCAGGCATGATAGGTTTCTAGGGTGGTGATCTTAAAATAAACTGAAGGTTAAACTAGACATTCCTTTTAATTTTACTAGCAGTTCTTGCAGTATCTCCATTGATGCATGGGTCCAATTTCTACTTGGAAAAATTTTCCTGAAAATCATGGTGGATTTTAAAATGGTTCTTCATTCTATAGTGTATGCTAAGGTCCAGGCAGTACTGTTTAAAAAGTATTTGGCTTAACAGTACTGTAATTTATGAAGACTGCTAAATATAAATGTATTTCTGGAGCTGAAATTGCATCTGAATTTATAAGATAGAGGCACAAGATATAAGGACAACACCTTTGTTGTAGCTGTGCTATTAAAATTTGCTATGGTCTGTTCACTGTAGTAGTTGGCAAAGATTTCTTCCTGATATTTCCTGGGTCTGGAGAAAGTAAAGGTAAAACAGAAGAGGGGTGACAAAACACTAATTGCTTAAATTAGTAATTATTGTGGGATGTCATCCATGCCTGTCTGTCTTATTTTATTCAGTAATGTATCTGCATGCTGTTAAACTTTTCAGGAACCAGCTATTGCACGTGCCCTTCAAACACTACCAAGTGAACTGCTCTGACTGGTTGCTGAAAGTGATCTGTGGCGTAGTGGACATTCGCACTGTTTACGCTTCCCACAAGAAGGCGAAAGCCTGCCTCATCTCTCGCATCAGCTGTGAGCGAGCTGGTGTCCGGTTTCACATTCGAGGGGTTGATGATGATGGACACGTGTCTAACTTCATTGAGACAGAGCAGGTAAGTGGATGTATCCAATAGCTTTGAGGTTTAAACTTCAAGTTTGACTGGGGCAGAATCTCCAATGAAAATTAAAGGAGTTTAGCAAGTGTTTTTTTCCAAGAATATTTAAAATATTCTTGCATGAGAGAACCATTTGTTCTTGCCCAATAAGCATTTCTTTGTCATCTGTTCTTATTCTGTGTTTCTGACTTCTCCATGAACACAGTTTTCGATAATACTTTTGATTTTTTTCCTGAATGTGAAAGTTTGGCCATTTGATATAGACATGGGTTCTTAAACCATTCAGAGAGCTCCATGTGTTGTTAATCCATGCAAAGTCAACATGATGATGTTGATGTAACAAGTTCCTCAACTGCATGCAACTTGCTTAGAATTATCAGCCATGTGGCCCTTGTATTCAACAAAAAAATGTTTTAAAATCTGTTCCAAATAAATGTCACACTTTTATACATTCAGCACAAATCCTAAAGCACAGTTTTGCTAAAATTCCTTAATTTTTCCTGTTCTATAGAATGTTGGAGAAGAACTAGTTTTAAAGATTTTCTATAAAGTAATCCTCTCTTACACCTAATTTCTCCTTCATTCATTTTAAGTATCTCTGTTAGTCACTACCACCAGGTTTGCTGGGCTAGCCGTTGAAAGTCCCTTGCACTACAGTGGAGTAACTGTGTCTGCACTGATGTGAAAGAATTTGTTTAGGGATGCTGGGGATGATTTTCCTCAAAGACCAGATCTGAGATTTGCTTTTGGCTCTAAGGAAGTCACTTAGAATCATACAGAATCTTATGATCATAAATATTAATGTTTCGAGTTACTTCCGTCTGCCTTATTGGATTGAAGCCATCACTTCTTTGTACAGTAAGCTTTTCAGCTATAAAATGTGGGTGATTATTAACTTCCTGACTCACAGGACTTTTGCAGACCTATGAGGACAACATTTACAGAAGGTAGATATAGTGTCTGCTGTGCTGTGGTGAAGAGCTCTTAGCGCTTAAATATATCATTCTAGTTAACAAGAAGCTGCCCAGCAAAGAAGCTGTGTTTACTGGGAGTTAAATCATCTTTGAGTAGTAAATGGAGAAAAAACACCATCCTCTCAGAATTGGGCAAATTCCACTGCAACACATTTTGGTGCTGGCATGGGTCCAGAGAAGGGCAGCGAAGCTGGTGAGGGGTCTGAAGAACATGTCTTATGAGGAGTGGCTGAAGGAACTGGGATTATTTATTTTGGGGGAGACCTTATTGCTCTTTTACAATTACATCAAAGGAGGTTGTAGTGAGGTGGGTGTTGGTCTCTTCTCCCAAGTAACAAGCTATAAAATGATGGGAAATGGCCTCAATTTGCACCAGGAGAGATTTAGATTAGACATTAGGAAAAATTTCTATACTGAAGGAATGGTGAGGCATTGGAACAGACTGCCCGGGGAGGTGGTGGAGTCACCATCCCTGGAGGTCTTCAGGAAACTTGCAGACATGGCACTTCAGGACATGGTTTAGTGGTCATTATAATGTTAGGTAGACAGTTGGACTTGATGATCTTGGAGGTCTTTTCCAACTGTAATGATTCTGTGGAAGAGACTTTGATTTTTATTCCCCTTTGCTTTGTGGGGGATTCTCTTTAGTGAGAGGTGTTATGACACAGTTTTTCTACATATGTGTTTAAAACCTTATTTCTAGCTGATACTGAGACAAAATATATGGGTGAAATGCATTCAGCAGGCTCCTTTGATTGACACAGCCAAACAAAATAACAGAGTTGGGTGGTTTTTATTGCACATGGCTTAGCTTACTACCTTGCAAGTGAGCAAAAAGCAGTGGACCCTGAAGAATCTGAAATCTTGGGTGCCAGCTGAAATAAGTGCTTTCTTATTCAAGTGTAATCACCTTTTCCCTTTTGAATATAAGTAGTAATTACTAGAAGTCGGAACCATCATACAAAAACGGTTGTCTCTATAAGCAGAATAGATAAATGGCTGGTAATAGTTTTCAACAAAGGACAAGGTTTGGCTCCTAAAATTTGTTATTTTTTTTTCTAGTGTCTTCTGGGCAGATCTACAAATGTGGATGTAGGCTAGATTGGTTTTATATCTCTATGTATTTGGCTATATATCTAGGTGCACCTACAATGGAAGTAGATTGCTTATGTAATGCTCATAAGAGGAGGCTGGTGAGACAGCTCTGCATGGTACAGGGAGTGAAAAGAGATACTTAAGCTGTGTCACTACTTGTTCCAGAAGAGTTACACCTTTGTCAATGTAGGGCTGTGCCTGACTGCTGAGGGTGGCATCCCTCCTCAAAAATGCCCATACTTTAGCATTAGTGAATATAGCAGCTCATGCTCAGTGCTACCCTTTGTGTTATCCCACTGCATGAGGCAGGTGTGCCTTCATGCGCCTCTTTGTCCAAAATCCAGCTATGTTTATGTACTTTCAAAATTTCCTCTAAGATGGTGCAGCTTTAACCTCTTCACCTGGTTCTGCCTAAGGACACATGTAGAGCTACCTGAGACTTGACAGTCACAGAATCACAGAATCGCTATGGCTGGGAAAGACCTTTAATATCATCAAGTCCAACCATTATCTAACTATACCAGGGCCACTATTACACCACATCCTTGAGCACCGTATCTTTTAAATACATCCAGGGATGGCAATACAACCAGTTTCCTGGGCAGCCTGTTCCAATCTTTGATAACCCTTTCTGTATACAAGTTTTTCCTAGTCTCTAACATAAAACTAAGCCTTCCCTGGCATAACCTAATGATGTTTTCTGTTGTTCTATGAGTTGTGACTTGTGAGAAGAGACCAACACCCACCTCTATACAACCTCCTTTCAGGTAGCTGTAGAGAGTGATAAGGTCTCCTCTCAGCCTCCTTTTCTTCAGACTAAACAACTCCAGCTCCCTCAGTGATTTGTCATAAGACTTATTCTCAAGACCCTTCACCAGCTTTGTTGCCCTTCTCTGGGCTTACTTCAGCACCAAAATGTCTTTCTCATATTGTGGCACCCAAAACTGAACACAGTATTCAAGGTGTGGCCTCACCAGTGCCAAGTACAGGGGCACAATCATTTTCCTAGTCCTGCTGGCCATACTATTCCTGATGCAGGCTAGGATGCTGTTGACCTTCTTGGCCACCTGGGCACCCTGCTGGCTCATATTCTGCCAGTTGTCGATCAACAGCCCCAGGTCACCTTCTGCCAAGCACCTTTGCAGCCACTCAGCCCCAACCTGAGTTGCTCAGCAGAATACCTGGAGGAGCTGCAGACTGTTATGCCCTGGTCTGCTGGTGAGGTTTGATTCCCAAGGCATGGTCAATGCATGCAGAATGTTAAACGCGTGACTTTGTGCCTTGTGGTCAGAGTTCTCACTGGGGATGTGTGTGGCTTTTTGCTCATGTCCCTTCTTTTCCTTGTTTGCCTTCATTTTCAGTAGGCTAGCCTGACAGCTTTCCACTTAGTGTTCAGGCTTCTACAAATTTTGCTTGCTGGATGTCACACTTTTCCCCTGCAGTGCTTGGGTCTCTAACGTCAGCCTCTGAATTCTCTGCTAATAATTCTCTTCCTGTGTCAGTGCTCCAAAGCAACTGCAAGTGAAGTCCTGCAGCGTCTGCATCTTTCTCAGAAGTCTGACAGTGCATTGGTCAGAGTAGATAGGTCAGCTCACTGAAAAGAATTTTTCTCTGGAACTTGGGAACAGAAGAAGGGACATTCCAGTTTAAGTAGTAACTTGGTGCAGTCTGCTATTTTAGTTGAGCGCCTTCTCACAAACACTGGGGTAAACTACTCGGGATTTGAAGAATATTCTCTTGCTGAAATGCAGAGGAAAAAAATGTTAGAAAGTGTTGTCAGCTTTCTTTCAGATCAGTCTCACATTTGCAGCATTGCATTTAGCCGTTGTTTAGTTATGGGAAATACTTCTGCTATCCTGCTTACTAATTGGGTCACAGTAACTCATTCTATTTAATTATATTCCTTGAGAACACTATGTTGCAAATGATTAGCATGAAAAATAAGAGGACCTTTGCATCCCAGCAGAAATCCTGAGGATTGGCTTCTGGTGAGTGGCAGAACAGTACTTGATTGCTAATGCTTCCTTCCCTTAGCTGGGCCTGGGTCAGGCTGTTCATGGGAACTGCTGTGCTTTGTCCCTGTTCAGCCAGAGGCTGCCGTGAAGTGGGAGGACTGAGAGATTTTGAGTGCTTTGCAGTTGGGTAAGCAGAAGTGCAGGAGTGAAATGGTTATAGATTGAAAAGCTTGAGTAGATTGAAAATTATAACAGGGGTTTGTAGTTTTAAAGGATTATGTGGTTTTGTTTGGCTTTTATTTTTAAAGGACAAAAGAAGGTTGCTGTTGCTAATGGTGATAACCACTGGTTTTACTAAGCTGAATGTCCCAAGAAAGCAAAGTTGGGTTACCACTGGGATGCCTGAAATCCAGTTCAAGCTGGCACCCACTTACCATTTGGAAGGAAGAGTCCTAGAATAAACTCTCCCCTACTTTCATAGTAGACTACTGACTAATCGCTTATGAAGTAATATCTTGGCTGAGTAACATTTAGTCTCCATTTACTGCAGCCTGTACAGTATAGTGGCATGCTGGCTGTGTGCTTTCATGGATAAATAGCACACTGGGATTCTGAAAAACTAGGACTTTTTCCCCTTTATAGGAATTACTTCTAACATTTTTCTGTTTTTAGAAGAGAGAGAAACAATTAGTCTTATCTCCAGGCAGCTCTTTTCTGCATAGCTGGTATGCTTTTGTCTCCCACTGAGTTAGCCTTGTGGCATTTTAGCTTTGCAATGAGTCATTTTTTGTGGGCTCACTAGCTGCTGTGACTCAGTGTTTGAGAAGAAGGGGGAAAAGTTAAATATCTCACTTCACTTTTGCTTTTCCAAAAAAAAATACCTACTAGTAGGTCTTTCAGATATTTGATCATTTGTCTTGTATCTCTGCAAAGAAAAAAAGAAGAAAGAAAAAATGGTAGGAAACACTTTGGGGTAAAAATATGAAGGGAAGAGAAAAGAGTGAATTTATTTTTTTTTGGTGAAATCTCTCTAACGTGTACTTCCAGATTTGCTGCCACTATTTTCTAAGGGAATGGTAGCCCTTTCCACCTGCAGTTTTGCAGTTAATCCTTAAGCAGTTTTAAAATAAGTCTTTGTTTCCCAGTGAGAGCTGAAATGTTTCCCTTCACTTTTTTTTTCCTCCCCAGTAGTCCCTTAAAATTGAGAATGTTTTGCATTCTTTTAATTCTTTTCTGCTGATAGCATTGAGAAACAAGTGTGCTTTCTTCATTTGTGTGGCTGTCACTGTTTACATTTCATCTCCTCCCCCAGTTATCCTCCAAAGAGTTGTGCTAAACTCTTAATGTCTTAGTATGGGAACAACTCTAATTTACCAAAGATAAATGAATGTTTTCAGCTGTTTGCCCTTTCATGGAACTGTTCAATAAAGAAAATGGAAACCTTGACAAGGCATTAAAAGGAAATGCCATGAATCTGGATTCTCCTTCCCTTTCTTCCCATTTAAGAAAAAGTGTTGGGCATGGATTAAGAAAAATGATCCTTATTTCACAGTAACTTCTAGACTGTGTTGGATAACTCTCCAGGAGAGGAATGGATGCAATCATGTGGTTAATTTATTTTCTGGATCAAATTTTAGTATGGCCCCAGGCAGGGCAAAGAGGATTATTTTGGCAAGTACATCCTTGGATCCTGTGGTCTGAGCTAAAGGGACTCATGGAGAGGTATGTTTAGGCCATCTGTTATCCATGCTTTTTGTGGGTTGTGTGGCAGAGCTGGGGATCCCAAAACAAGCCATGTGAGTATCCATTTAATCATGGACTTTGTCACTCTGTATCCCTTGAGTCTGTAATGAACTTTGCCATTTGAAGTTCTGACTAGATAATGATTTCCTTCTAAGGAAGCTGAGTGATGGAGATTAGTGAGCAAATTATTCCAAGCGATGAATGAACGAGCGCAGCATGCTGGGATTAGTAACGCCAGCTGGTTGATGTGGATGTTTACTTCTTGCTCAGAAGCAGTACCAGTTTGTTTCTTGCTCAGAAGCTTACTAGCAGTACCTGTGCATGAAGACTGTGTTTCTGGGAAAGGTCCTTGGATCACAGAGGCAAGGTCTGGCCCTAGGCAATAGAAGAGAAAGATTGGGAAATGTCCTCTTAAACTGTCAGCACTATCACCCTTGATTCTGGAGCTGGAGAAAGAGATCACAATAAAGTCTAAGACAACAGAAGTTATAAGAGAAACATGGCAAATTCTAACACCAGAGGTCAGAAGACAATCTCTTATCAAGGCAAAGAGGTTCTTCACATGGGTTAAGTATCCAGTTGTTATTATGTTGTCTAATGGGAAACTGCATCAAACGTACCTGAAAATCCATCCAGCTAACTGGATTGGATTGTTCTATGGGCCAGACTCTTTGAGATTAATAATGTAGTTCTCAAGTGTTTCGAGGATTTGGTAGGAATGAACATTTTCTCTGGGGCAAGTAGGCAACAAGTTACCATCATTTTTGATCTAAGACAAAAGATAAGACTCCACAACAGTTTTATGAAACCCAAAGAAAAGAGATTTAGCAGTATGTATCGACCCTAATGACAACGTGTTGTCCAAAATATATCTAATTGGTTTTGAACTTTTAGAGGAAAACTGGTGTGATCTTCTTGGATGTATTTCTTGTCCAGGAGTTAAAGAAAACAGAGGACAGGAAAATTTTGGAAACAAGGTGCTCTTTATTTTTCTCCAAGTCTCTTTTCTTAAATAGCTGTTCATCACTTGTGTAGTGCATTAGAATAAGAGAAATGGATCTGCCAGAGGACAGAGTAATAAAGTTGAAACTAGAATGACAAAAAGGTGGGACAGATTTGTGCTTATAGAAAACGTGACATTGTGAACAAAATATGATCAAGGCTTGGAAGAATATGCAAAGAGAAATTCTATACTTATACATGCATAAATACTAGAATTGCATAAGTAATGAAGTTGGAATCTTTTATTTATGAGTGTAGTTTTAACCTGGATGTTTAGTTAAAATTCTTACAAGTGGGGTTTCTTATAGCGTATATGGATGTTAAGATTATATCCACTCCTGAACTGGAAAGTCTTCTTAGTCTTTCAGCCTGCTTTCTTAACAAGTCCGCTGGTAGGAGGGCTGTTGCTGCTATTGTTGCAAGGCCAAAGGGCATACAGAGTAGAAGGCAATGTCAAGATCAAGCATTGTATTCCTCGGAGTGGTGAATGAAGGATAGTGGGTATTGCTGAAATTCAAGGAAGATCTGTACAGCTGAAATGCTTAATGAAATGGTTACAGTCGGTCTGCGAAGGAATGACTGGCAGTAAAGGGTGTTATTCTCCCACTCATTAAAAAATGCTAGGTCTTTTTCCAACTCGCTGGCAGCTTGGAAGAAAATAATTTTGGATTCATCTGGGTCATGAGAATGAGGTGAGAGAATTGTGAAAGACCACAGAATTACTCCTGAGAAAGGAATGATGAGCCCTGTAAGTGCAAGGAAAAAAAAAAAAAAAGTGCTAATGTGGAAATCTTTCTTTTGAATGTCTCTGTTGGAGAGGCCATGCTCCCAGTTCAAAAAAACTCATCTGAATTTCTAAAAGTTACATGGAAATATGCATAAATATGACAATTTCTTTAAAATGCCCTAGGATCGTAGGGGAGTTCTATATTAGACCTCATCCTGACAGGGGGCTCCTCAGCACATCACATCAGGGTGTGAGCTTCCTGTCTCGATCACAGGAAGCTATGCCCAAATAGTTAGATTATTTTTGTTGTTGTTGTTGTCCAAATGGACAGGTTACTATAGCAGAAAACAGTTAGAAAAGGTAATGGGTGAAAACCAGTGAACAGAAAATGTGAGTGGTAATAGTAACAAGCATCTGTTAACTGTTACAAGGTTACAATGTTAACTGTTACAATGTTGAATCACTAACAAGTGGAAATAGAGTATCTGTTAATGCAGAAAGGCAGAAATGCTTGGTGAGTATTTTTCTTCTGTATTTGCCATAAAGAAGGCAGGTTATGTGTTCATGGTCTGCAACTGATGAAATACTTTCCTTTTAAACTGTAGCTCAAGAAGATGTTAAATTGCAGGTATTACAATTATTATTATTATCTTTTAATGAGTGGGTCTAGGGAATTTGCAGCTGGGACTTCTAAAAGAGATGGCCAAGGAGATCTTAGAGTTGTCAGTTTTTCAGTTAGTTATGGAAACAGGGATGCTCTAGAGATTGTAAAGAAAACTGATCCTGTGTAGCAAGCTGTTTGAGTGGCCGAATTGTACTTCATATAAAGCTTGGTCTGTATTCATTATCATTAGATACTTTATTTCAACTCATTCTTTGCTAAGATGATAACTGTTGTCAAATTTGAAGGGAGACAGTCCTGTCTTTTTTTTTTTTTTTTTTGCATAGATTCAGGATCTGATCCTCATTTAATATGAGTCAGGATAATGGTAGTGCTGTCAGTAGAGCTACACAAATTTGCTTTACCTTAGAATTAGCTCTTCTGGGTCCGTGACTATAAGAGAAAAGATGATTCGGTGTTTAGAAGTCACTGACTCATCTTGGATACGACCTGTCTGAGGGAGGATATGATAAAGAGGAAGAAGGTGGGCCTGCTCACTCCTAGTCTGACTGCAGGACGAACTCTTCTGAGCACAGAAGTGCAAAGAAAAGGTGCACCAGTGTGTTGCCATAGTAATTAGCTCCTGCAGTCAGATACTGTCCATGTTTAGAAAACTTTACCAGGAGAGCATGTTTTAGAGCCACATTACTCAAACTGTGAGGCAGGCCTTGCAAGAAAGCTTCTCTGAGCAATCCCCTCTCTTGGAGGGGGTTGTGCTACAATGGGATGCAATGAAGGGTTCTTCATTCACTGGTGTGAGGCTAAAAGCACTGAAACGTATAGGTTTGCACTACATCTAGGCAAGCCATCATTCTACCATTGACACTGTGTCCCTAATGAAGCCACTTACATCTTTCATCTAAGTGAAATGAGGATAGTTGTAAGTGCTCTGAAAAAATACTGGAAAGATGTTACATAAAACTAGTGACAGAATATTTAACCCCCCACCTTTCCAATGTAGCTATACTTCTTTTCAGGCATGTAGCTCTAAAAATTGTGCATTGGTAGCGGTTATAGAAATGAGAGGTCAATGTAAATGAAGGCAGCACATGTAGTGGCAAATTCAAAAGCACAAGCCACATTAAAGCTGTTGAGTAACCCATTTTCATGTTCTTTTCTATTTTGGGAGCTACTAGCCAGCTGGCAGCAGTTGTGCTAAATGATATGGTTAGAGAAGGAGCTACCTGGATGACCTGGATACCATTTCTCTGCAAGACTGCAGAAGAGCCATTGTCATGCATGAGATAAGGGAGATATGTATCATGTATCCTCCGTGGAAAACAGCCAGGATTCCACTGCTAAGTATAGGCCAGGGGAGCAAGCTGGGCTTTGCGCAGTTGCTCTGTGGTCAAACTGAATCTGAAGATAGTGCCTTTTGTGCTAAGTTAACATATAATGTAATGCTTTGCTCTGGGGCTGGTGGAGGGGGAAGGCAAGGTGGGAAATCAGTCCTCGGATTTTGCATAGATTTGACTCAAAATCAGCTTGTTAGCAGCAATCCTAAGAACAAATACTAAGGGAGAGTTTGAGGACTGGTTAGGGAAGGAAATGGGGAGTTTGGAGCCTCTTGCTCTAAGCCTCCTGGAAAAGTAGATCACATGCTGTTCACTGTATCTCAGAATGGGAGTGGCAAAGCTGCCGGTTTCACTGAGATTTATTTGGACACTGACAAGGCGCAACATGCAGTGAAATAAGAAATAGTAAATAAAGCAAGAGAGAAGCTTATCCCACACCTGACATAACCCATCACTGGTGACAAGGAGCAATGACATTTTGCACAGCTAAATTTTGTGAGCGAGACAGGAAGCCCAGCCACAGACTCTCCCTCTGAGTGTCTCCACGAGTAGATCAAATCTATCTTCATTGTGGATGAAAGATTCCTTCCTTCTTGCCAGTGGCAGTGTTTTAAGTTTTCTCCTATTTCTGGTGAGTATTGAATTGAATCTGCTGTGATTACGTGAAAGCAAATAAGTTTTTCTTTGTTCCACTGCCTGTGAGACTATGGAAAGCTGGCTGAGCAGTAAGTGGATACAGTGAGATACATGGTTTACTTTTTTTACCCTTTGAGTTCAGTGTCTTAAACTGTCACCTGATGACAGGGTCACAGACTGATAGGTCTAACTGAAGAACTCCTTCCCTTTATTTTATTTTTGCAGACAATTTACTTGGATGATGATGTCTCTTCCTTTGTGCAGATCAGAGGTTCTGTTCCACTGTTTTGGGAGCAGCCGGGGCTTCAGGTAAACAAATAATCAAAAAGCCTATTTTGCTCCTCTTTCTTAGTAATAATTTAGAATGTAAATAAAGTTTAATTGTTTGGGGTTGGTGTTTTTTTTTTTTTGTTTTGTTTTGTTTTTGTTTTGTTTTGTTTTGTTTTGGTTTGGTTTTTTTGTTTTTGTTTTTGTTTTTTTTTTTTATGAGCTGCAAAGCTCATTCCATGAAAATGCTGAGCTCTTTCAATTTAGGTTTACCTTGTAGGAGATTTTGTGTGTTTAGATAAACAGAAATAAGCCAGACAAATGTCTGTAGTTAACTTAAGTTTAACATTTTCATGTGTTTATGTGCCTCTACAGGGAACTGTTTTTAAGGGACTGTATCCTAATGTCCTAAGATGAAGCTTACAGCAATATCTTTGTAACATTTTCAGTTTAATTTGGAATAATCTTTGCTTCTGAAATGCCCATTTGACTTGATGATCTTGACCTCCACAATAACACTGGAATATCTAGGGATACCAGGAGGTCTATGAGGAGCACGTTACCTTGAAACAAAGTATAATGTCTTCATGGTGTATTTGCTAGATTTCAGTCAAAAGGCAATGATGATGATGATCTAACCTGATCTTCTGCAAGGCCAGAGATCTAGGGTTTCATCAGGATATTATTGCATCAAACCTAGTGGGATACATATGGTCTGCAACTTGCAGTTTATGTACAGCTACAAACTCAAATAAAAACAATCCTGGCACTCTTTGCATTCTCTTAACAGAGGGATAAACAGCTAGAATGAGTGTGGACATATATCCATATATGTTAGTAGAGACAATACATAATACAACTCTTTTTAGATATTTTGAAGGTTGTTTGATACTTTCTTATAATTAAATCTAGCACTTCTACACCATTCAGAACTGGATTTTGCACAAAAGGAAGATGACTAAAGGATCTATGTTGTCTGTTAGCACCATCCAGTGTAATACTTGCTTCTTTTTATTAAGCAAGTCTGCCCGTTTTGTTGTGCACATGTCCTGCCCATGGTGTAGCTGTATCCAACACTGTTGTTCCATATGTTATGAAGCAACAGAGCTTTTCCTCAAGTATTTCTGACTAGTGGGTAGCATCTCTAGTTAAACAGAATTTTCATTTTTTTAGTAGGGACACAGTCTGCTTTTTTTGCCTAATCTGGATTAGATTATGTACCTTTCATTTATGTTGGTGAATACTCATAACCCTTATTCCTTGCATGTGAGTGTGCTGGCACTGGTGTTAGAACTGCAGAAACCAACCTCCTGAAAAACAAAGGAAGATGATGAAATACAGGAAACTATGCATGATCCTATAAATAATTAGCAGTTTTGGTTTTGGAGAGGAAAACTGCATACTGTAATAACAGTAGCTAACATTCAAAAGGAGCTTGAGGCTACTGTTGTTGACATCCATATTAGAAGTCCTTTGATGGTACAGGATTTCATCCTTCATATTTTCAAAGAATTGTTCTGATGCTTTTTAGTAAATAACGAAAGAACTCGGGGCCCGCAACCCATGGAACTGGCATAACTGCAGCTGCTGAGGGAAGGGTGGGAAGAATGCTGGGCACACAGCAGACTCATGCAAGGCAGTGTAGGATATTTGCTAGAGGAAGCCGGCAAAGGGATGTGATTTGTTTGGCCATAAAAAGATGTGGAGGTATCCCTTTGCTTAATGCTAATTGTGTTTTCACTTGTAATTATAACTGTTGTTGTCTAATAAAAGCTGTGGCTCTTGTATTAAGGATATATTGTGTGGGGGTGTGTGGAGTCTGTTAGAGGTGTGTGGTGCTGTTAAAGAGATGTTTTTCTCTGAAGGAAAAAGAGAGACATCTAGTGCTTTAGGACTCTAGCAATGTAAGAAGTTATTTCTCTCTTTTTTTTCTTTCCAATATTTCATTTTAGGTGGGTTCTCATCATCTAAGGCTTAACAGAGGTCTGGAAGCTAATGCTCCTGCCTTTGACAGGTAAGCTTCCTTCCAATTTGGCAATAACACAGCAGCCTGGCATTTAACCAAGATTCTACAACTTTGCCTTCCTAGTAAATCCTGAGAAATGTGAAACAACTCTCGGATGATGTAGCCAACCCCCCAGGTGCTGCAGGTTATTAAGTGGGTTTGCTTAATTTATTCATGGATTTGTGTGCATGTTACTTTTTGTTTTCAATGGTAATTGAATTAATTTGGTCTCCTGGCTTGTTTCTGTAAAAGCTAGGAAATACTGAATGATATCCAAAAGGCAGGTCCGTGTATAAGCCCTTTGTGAGCCAACAAATGTGAATTTACACTTAAGGCACATAGAACACATGTTCTTTACCACTGTAACCCAAGTAATTAAAAAGTAAACACTGTTCCTACTCCATTCTGAATTTTTCTCCTCACTGTTGTACTGCTGTATGGAAATAAGAGTGTTTTATGATCAGTATTGTGTGATGCTATCATGTTGATGCTTTTCTACTTTACTCAAAGACTGTCTTGTAAACCTTTTTAATCCATTAAGACTCTGCTTGTCAGCTGGAAACTGTAAAAAAAAAAAAAAAAAAGCCCCCCAAAAAAGCATTAGCTTGATTCCTTTGAGTGTCAGACTATGATATGGATACTCCCATGGATATCAGTGGGAACATTGCTTAAGAAAGACATGAATTTGTCTATGGGAAATTTTCAGCTTGTTAAGTGCCAGGTCATGTGATTACTTTCTGTTTTGGTTTGGTTTTGACAAATCAAATGTTGATTTTGCATAAGGCCTCTTAATTCCTTTATTTCATTTACTGCAACTGTTAGCAAAAATGACATTAGTGACTGTTAATAGTTTTGCAGCACTCAAGGCCCCAAACAGGGATTAGAATCTAAAAGGACTCATGCACCGTAGCAGTCCCTGTTCTAAATGGTCTTAGCCTACATTCTCCAAGATTTTTAAGGCTCTTAAATCCTACTGAATTCAAAGTTGTCTTGTCATCTGGTGCCATGATAACTTGCCCTGCCCGTGTCCCTGAAGCTTCATCTTAGAAGTTTGTGCTCCACAGCAGAGACAGTTTATATAAGAAGAAAACAGTAACTTATTCATCATCCTCTTGTGCTGCCCAAGAAATTGAGAGTACCAGTTGAGAACAACTCCACAAGACCACGCTCAGAGAATCTTTTCTCTCTGACCCTGATGCTACCAGTGAATGGCTTTCTTATAAGAAACTTGAACATTATTCCCTCTTTCCCTTGTGCACAGTGAAGCCTTTAGTATAGATAAAGTTAGAGATCTCTTGGCTTACAGATCTGCAAGACACAGACCTTTGACAATAAGGACTAAGCAACTGCTTATATGGAAAAAGACCCTGAAATTTAACAACTTGCTGCAATGTTTCTGAAAACATTGGAGTCCATCTAGCCTGTTACATTTGATAGGTTAATGTGTTGAGAAGGCACTGTGAGAAGCAAAAGGTAATCTCGTTAGTGGATTTTTTTCATCCCCTCTCCCTGAGAAATCCTTGGGGAGCTCTGCTCAAAATGCTCAAGTAGGTGATGTGAGCTTCAGCAATTTTGTTGTAAGGAATCAACAGTGGTGGAGAAGGAGGATCTTGATGCTGGGATAAGAAGGGTGCAAATACATGGGAAGTGTTGGCGTACAGAGAATTAGTTACAGAATTGGGAACATAAATAGCTCCAGAAAAATATATTTAGCCATGTTTCTTGAAGGCCACGCTGATAAGTTTTTCTTTCTTTCCTCCCGTCCCATGCTTTGCTTTTCTGTGTGTTGATTTCTGGTTATAGGATTTAAAGGTGCATGCCAGATGTACGCTTGCTGTTTCTGACACTTTGCCATTATGTGTCACTTTTCAACATAATAGCTTTTTATTTGTGTGAGTGAGTGTTTATTTTAGTTTTCTTGCCTACTTCTACCCAGCTTCCTCTTAAGTACTACTACGGTGTTGTTAGTACATGCTGGAAGACAGCTTTAAGATCTGATTGTTTCTAGATGAGCCAGCACAGCTCCTGTACCACACACAGGGCAACTTGAAAAAAATGTGCTGAGGGGAGGATGGGTGCCTCTGCACGTGGCTAAAAGCTCTTGACTTGAGACATCCTAAATGTCAGGCTTTGAGAGGTTGGGGAGATATGCCAAAAAAAAATCCCCACTTTATACTTGTCCTATTTTGTGCTTTTCCTGAAAATCCAGGTTGGGCCACTTGGTTACAAGGACCTTTGGTCTCATCCAGTGCAGCAGTTCTTATGTTTACTAACCTTCCTACTTAATTAAGTCGTAAGTGAATGTCTCAGTATTGCAGTAGGGTTCAAATATCTCCAAGCTATCACCTATGACATTTGAGCTGTCCCTGAAGAATAGCCACAAGCTGGTCAAAAGCTTATGGGTAAGAATTAGAGACTGAGGCAACAAAGGGAACCTTGTGGTTGTTTACTACAGGCTGCCTCATCAAAGGGAGCCTATTCACAAAGCTTTCTTACCCAGCTGCAGGAGGCTTTATGCTTGCAGGCTCTTGTCTGGCTGTGTGACTTCAGCCACCCTGATGTGATGGAAAAGTAGTGTGGTAAACTGTAGCCAATCCAGAAGACTCCTGGAATACAAGGAGGATAACTTCTTAAGCCAGGTAATAGACAGCCCTACCAGAGGGTATGTGGTACTGGACTGGATGATCACCATTGTGAGCTAATCATTGGTGTCAAGATTAGAGGCAGTCTGGGCTTCAGTGATCAAACACTGGTGGAGTTCACAGTCCTGAGGGATGTGGGTCATGTGAAGAGTAAAGTAAAGACTCTGACCTTCAGGAAAGCAAAATTCCAACTCTTCAAGCAGTTAGTCAAACGGACCCCCTGGGAAACAGTCCTCAGGGACAAGTGAGCAGAACAGAGATGGCAGATTTTTAAGAATGCTTTCCATAGAGCACAAGAGCTCTCAGTCCCCTGGTGTAAGAAATCAGGAAAGGAAGGTAAGAGGCCGACGTGGCTGAGTTGTGGCTGAAAAAAGGGGAAGACTTCACCCATTTTTAAAAAGGGCAGAAAGCAGGACCCTGGGAACTACCAACCTGTCAGCCTCACCTCTGTGCCTGGGAAGATCATGGAACAGATGTTCCTAGAAGCTCTGCTAAGACACATAGAGGACAGGGAGGTGATTCAAAACTGCCAGCATGGCTTCACCAGGGGCAAGTTCTGCCTGACTAACCAGTGGCCTTCTATGATGGAGTGACTACATCAGTGGACAAGCTATGGGTGTCATCTATGTGGACTTTGTGTAAAGACTTGGTCTGGCACAACATCTTTCTCTCTAAATCAGAGTGATATGGATTTGATGGGTGGACTGTCCAGTGGGTAATTAACATCCAGAGGGTAGTGCTCACAGCTCAATATCCAATTGGAGACTGGTGACTTGTCCCTCAAGGGCCAGTACTGGGACTGGTGCTGTTTAATATCTTCATCAGTGACATAGACAGTGGGATCAAGTGCATCCTTAGCAAGTTTGCAGATGACACCAAGATGAGTGGTGTGGTTGACACACCTGAGGGAGGGGATGCCATCCAGAGGGACCTGGAAAAACTTGAAAAGTGGGTCGGTGTGAATCTCATGAGGTTCAAAAAGGCCAGATGCAAGACCCTGCACCTGGGCAGGGGCAACCCCTGGTATCAGTACAGTCTAGGGAATGAAGGGATTGAGAGCAGCCCCGTAGAGAAGGACCTGGGGGCACTGGTGGATTAAAATCTGGAGATGAACCAGCAATGTGTGCTTGTAGCCCAGAAGGCCTAACCTGCTGCATCAGAAGAAGTGTGGCCAGCAGGTTGAGGGAGGCGATTCTGCCCCTGTACTCCACTCTAGTGAGACCCACCTGGAGTACTGTGTCCAGCTCTGGAGTCCTCAGCACAAGAAGAACACGAACCTGTTGGAGCAGGTCCAGAAGAGGGCAACAAAAATGATCAGAGGACTGGAGCACCTCTCCTATGAAGAAAGGCTGAGTTCAGAGTTGGATTTTTTCAGCCTGAAGAAGAGAAGGCTCCAGGGACACCTTATTGTGGCCTTTCAGTGCTTAAAGGGGGCCTGTAAGAAAGATGGGGAGCGGGTCCTGTTGCAACAAGACAAAGGGTCATGGTTTTAAAATAAAGGAGGGTAGACTTAGACCAGATATAAGGAAGACATTTTTTACAATGAGGGTGGTGAAACACCAGAGTAGATTGCCCAGAGAGTTGCCGATGCTCCATCCCTGGAAACGTTCAAGGTCAGGTTAGACTGGTCTCTGAGCAACCTGATTTAGTTAAAGATGTCCCTGCTCACTGCAGGAGGGTTGGACAAGCTGACCTTTAAAGGTCCCTTCCAACCCAAAGCATTCTGTGATTCTATGGTTTGTGTTTTTGCTTCTCCAGCCTTGGCACTGGAGTCCTAGGCCTCGATAATGCTGCACAGTCTTGTAGGCTCAGCCCTGCAAGATGCTGAGCAATCCCCATTGAAGTGTAGTATGTTTTCCTCTCTTCTTGTCTTTCCTCTGTAGTTCCCAGGCTGACAGCCAAGAGGTGGGGTCATACAAAGGGTGGTATCAAAGCTACCGGTGGCATAAAAGATGAGGGCCTGTTCCCTAAGCTGCTGCTTTCTTTAAGTTTGGTACAAAATACAGTGTCAATCAATTGCTTACTTTTACCATTTGTACTTTAATAATTGATTGCAAGGAAACTGAGGAAGATGTCTGTGGCTGCTGTGGCTGAAACTTTCTGCTGGATGGAACAACCAGTGATCTTGACTTCTGTATTTTGCAAAAAGTAGTAGGCAACATAACATGGTTTTGTTTAGTACCTATTATGGTTACTTTTGTAGGCATATGATGCTTCTGAAAGAGCAGTATGGAAAACAAGTGATTGTTAACCTTTTGGGAAGCAGAGGAGGGGAGGAGGTGCTCAACAGAGCTTTTAAGGTAAAAGCAATAATTTATTATATTTTTTTAACTGCTGATTTCCCCTGAACCTCCATGTTTTTCTGTTTCCCTTCTGGCTTGGTAGGTGATGAATAGCATATCTGAAGAAATTATGTTATTTCTTTACTAGATGCTACATACTTAGAGAATAATGCTTCATAGACTCATGGCTTAATTTCCAGCACTGTCTTCCTGCTTATTTCTTCATACATTTATGCATATTCTCTTTAACCAGACTTTAAAAAAAAAAAAAAAAAGAAATCCTAATTCTGCTAAGAGTAGTTCACATTTGCAAAAATGAATTGTGCTGAGCTTTGTCATAGTATGTAGTCAACTCTGCAGTCAGGTGCCTCATGGGATTGCCAGAACTGCTTGGGGGCCAGGCCCTGACACTGGCTCACAGAGGGTAAGCAAGCTGTCTTGCTCTGATTGTAATGGGGAATAGCTATCTGGCACTGAGTGTGATGGGAATTGACTGCCTGAGCACCAGATGACAGGCGGGTGTATGGAACGAGGTTTTCCTGGCCCCTAAATGTCCCTAGGCACAACTAATACCTGAAAACGTCTGGGTTGTGCTTTTAGGTTGTCGGGCATTGTAGAATTAAAGCTGCGCTGAGTTCTAGTACAGTGCTCTAATGGCCAGATTTTAAACACTAGCATGTACTTGAAGCCACAAGTTGGCAGAGTGGGGTTTGCAGCAGTGCATAAGCTGCCTGAGTCCAAGTGGAGGTTGATGGAAGTCTGCTTCCTAAGTGCCTGTTGCTTTAGAAATCTAACATAGATAATTTGGAGTCTATCTTCCTAAGAATGATATGAAGAATGGTTTAAGTACACCCCTGTAGTAAGTGTTACGTATTTATCATTGGTAAAGAATGATAAAACAGTTTTGAGTTCAAATGTTTACTGGGTGAAATGAAACAAAATGAAAATTGTAGTTAAATAATAGTACCTGATTTGGTTCCCATTCTGTTGGAATAATGTACTCAAGACAAGGAATGTCTTGAGTTTTTTGGCAGTTTTTCTGTGTGACCATTTCCTCCTTGCCCAAAAGAGCTGGGGATGACTATCAGCTTCCCTAGTGGACAGTGACAAAAACAGTCTCCCCCTGTATGGAATATGTCCAAAGAAAGTGACTATTACTAAAGCTTGCAAGACAGTGAAGCAGATACAGAAGTGAAGTCTGGTTCTAACTTCTGTTTTCAGCTTCCTACTGAATTTTTGCATGACACACGTAAGTGTCTATAATCTCCTGATTTCCCCATCTTTAAAATATTTTTTAATAGTTAATTTTGAAAAAAAAACATTGACATTTAGGAGTAAGAGATGATCACATAAAATACTCAGATAACTTAGGAGAACACAAATCTGAGTTTTCTTGTTAATTTAATACTGATATCAAATACTTGCATTCTAGAAGATGATGTTCTGGACAGTATCATACAAAGAGAGATTGTCAGAAACAGGGCATCACTAGAATAAAGACCTTGCACTCATTCATTGTATTTTAAATAAAGATCTGTTTTAATTGTTGAACTTCATTGTTATTTAGAAAGAAAGAAATTATGAAAGCACTCTGTGAGCTGAAAGAATTTAGACTCATAGCACTGGAAACTGCAGTTTTGTACCCATTCAAAACAACCACCTCCTGGTGTTTTCTTTACCTTTGTGTTTTTATAATGTAAGTTTGGAAAGAATATGTAGTTAATTTTTACTTTCATTTTTAAAGAGCTTGAATTAAAAAGAAAGTAATTCATAGGGGAATGATTAGGAATTAAAGCTTTTCTCCTTTCCTGCTATTAGTTTATTTCTTTGTTTCTTCATCTTCCTTTGCTTGTGTTCCCTCATCTTCTCCCACATCTTGCTGCAATCTTAGTAACTGCTATTACTGCTAGTTCAAAATGTTCTTGTAATTACTGCTGCTGATCCCTTGATCAAAACATCACTGCCACCATTTGTTTATGCAACAGCAACAAAAGAGAAATTTTAAATGATTCAGGTGTTACCTGAATCAGCTGTTACCACACCAAAAATCAATACTGTTCCCAGTAATGCTGTTCCTCTTGTAAGCATCCCCTGTAACAGATGTAATTACATTTACAATAAAAGCAATGCTGTAGTGTGGAGTTACGAATACTCTGACAATGATTTACACTGAGGCAGTGGGTACAGGTTGTTCTCAAGTGCATTAATAGTGCCAGCAGCTGTAAAGGCAAGTCGAGGTGTCAACAACAGAGAAGCAGATACCAAGTGTTTTGGGTTTTGTAACAACGCAATAAAATAGATTTTGCACATCTCTCTCCAAACACCATGCAACACCTTTAAAATTGTTTATGTGAGGAAGGCTTAATGGCTTTGTTGATATAATTTTACCGGTGTAACTATACTGGTGCTGCATGTGCACTTTTAAGGTACTATCAGAATAGTTTTCTTCAGTTTGTGTCACAGTCTTAAGTGGGAAAAACATTCGTCTCTTGAAATGAGTGTGCAGATGGGAATAGAGGGGAATGGAATGGACAAAGGCTTGTATAGTTAAGAGTTAATATAACAGTTCTCTCTGGCTGTGTCATGAAGAGCAGGATGTATTATTGTTGTATCTATTACAGATACCTTAATGAAATTTGTGGTGATTACGGAAATGCAAGTGAGGTCGTGGAAATCTGAGATGAAATAATGAGGCTATTTGTGCCTCTTCCTTCACTTCTGTGGTTTGCCACAAACATTTTGTAGTACATTTCCTGGGACATCATTTCTTTCTTACTTTCTCCCCAAGCAACCCCTATCTAAATTTAGGACCATGTTTTCCCATGTCTTGGCACTTCAAAATGGTTAAAAAACACACTCATGCACTGTTATCCTCTTCTACCTTAAACAGCTCTGGACACTCTTCCCATCAGGGTCCCTGTCCTGAGCTTGACCAGAGTATCACTGTTGCTGTACACCCTCATGCTACTAGTCAAAGTGGAGACAGCAGCAATTCTGATGTATATTTTTTAATTACAGTCTGAGTTCCCCTGCAGAAAAATTGGGGTCTAACATTCCAGTTTACTTTTGCAAAGAAAACAAATAGGGGACTTCAGTTGTGATTTCATGTCTGGCCTTTCAAAATTCCCGATGAACCTCTCAATATTAAAAATGGGACAGTCATAGTTTAGTAATGGTAAAATCAAGCTGTTATTAATCCTTACATTGTGGCTTGAGCAGGATTTGTTTTCCTTCATTCTCTGTCTAAACAGAAACTGCTGTGGGCCTCTTCCCATGCAGCAGACACTCCCATGATAAACTTTGACTACCACCAATTTGCAAAAGGTGGGAAAACTGAGAAATTGGAAAATTTGCTGAGGCCTCAGCTGAAGTTGCACTGGGAAGACTTTGGAATCTTCACAAAGGGCGAGAATGTAAGTCCACGGTGAGTGTCCCTGCCCTTCTGTCCCAGCATAGCCAGGTACCACCTGGCCTCGCCTTCCTGGTTTTCTTGTTGTCTTTGGACCATGAACATAAATGACCACCTTGAAATAGAATTTTGAGACAAAGTGTAATCTTGGTGCTAAATAGACTACTTGGTTTAACTGCATCTTTATTGTTTGGAATCTTCAAAATGACCAGTTCATTGATTTGCTAATACAGTGTTGCAGATGTAGTCCAGTAATTAGACACGTTAATAGAATACATTGTGCACAGTGTGCTTGCACCATCAGAGTGTGGGTTGGTATATTCAGGCTTGAACATTTGATGGTCTTGTTCAATTGACTCATGTTCAGATGTTATTTTAAAATATACCTTTTTTTTCTTCCCTCTTCTTGTGTTTGCTTAACAAAGTCTGCAGACAGGTACTTTTCGAATGAATTGTTTGGACTGCCTGAATCGTACCAATAGTGTACAGTCCTTCGTTGCACTGGAGGTGAGTTTGTCACAGGACCTTTTGTGGATGTCTGTACTGCATACATTGTCTGTGCCATGAGAAAGACAGGAAAGAGGGCATAAGCCTCAGTTATACAAGTCTGTCTTGCCAGCTCTGTGGTACAGAGTGGTGCTGGCTGGAATACTTAAACTGAGGATGAAAAGCAAAACCACATTTAAGAACAATGCTGTTGGTTTTATTCCTTCTGTACCTAATCCAGATCCTGCTTACTCAATTAGAGAGCCTTGGGTTGAACTCTAAATCTATAATTGAGCGCTTTGTGGAATCCTACAGAGTGATGTGGACTCTCAACGGTCATAATCTGAGCAGAGTATTTACTGGCAGTCGTGCCCTTGAGGGGAAGCAAAAGGTAAAGAAAAGTGGCAAAACTGTTTACTTGCAAGTAAAAATAGATGTCTGACTCGCTCTTCAGTGTCACTTGCGCTGATGATTCCTGTCTGATGTAGGTTGGGAAGCTCAAGGATGGTGCCCGCTCTGTGTCTCGCACCATTCAGTCAAATTTCTTTGATGCTGTAAAACAGGAAGCCATTGAGTTGCTGCTCATGGGTGACTTCTTTAGTGAAGAATATGCAGACAAAGGCAAGATGCTCATGGACCACACTGCTCTGCTGGGTAAGGCCAATGTAGATCCTTCACTTTTCTTTTGTGTCTGTTTTTAGCTGTCAGATATAAGCAATTTGCACCCTTTGGAAAAAAAACCCAGTAAATAAGCTACTTCTGCACAAATCTTACTGTTTAAAACACTGCTTTCGAATGACCATGGTACAACTTTGTGTGTTTTAATTCCACTGTGCTTATTTCTTGTATCTTGTTTTGGACTTGTGAGTATGTCAGCTCTTTGATGATGATCTCCTCTGACAGTTTAGAGGAGCTGGACCAGAGGGAAAGATTTCAGGGCTATATTCTCAGTCTGATCCTGTCTGAGTTTGTCTTGAGGAAGTCTCTTGAGCTCAGACTTTTTATCTTCTTATTTTTGTCCTAAAGTTTGCACAAGCTTTTCACCATTTGGATCTTCAAAGGCACATTTGTGTTATGCTGCTTCATTTCCTGCTTTACTCCAGGGCCCAGACAGTCCACAACATATACAAATTTGTTTGCACCCATCTAGAGTAAACCAACTGAAATCTCTCTGAGAATATGCTTGTGTACAAAATACAGGATAATTGCATCCACAGTGGTCAGTTTGCTCCAGAGATCTATCAGATTTTAACAGAATAGGCTTGAACCATTCAGCACCACTTCAATCCTGGGGCTGTTCCCTGATGTGGACCACAAGGAAAATACAGATAGCCTCTCTATGCCTGACTGACAGTGTAAATCAGGTAGTTAAAGATTGAGGTTGCCTCACAGAAAAAAAGCACACTGATGAGGAGTTCCAGGCTAGAGTGCCACACCAGTGCCAGTTTTGGACTGATGGGAGACTCTGTGCTCCATCATGTGTCCATCTTTCCTTTCACACTCTAAATTTCTTAGAGCTTCAGTTGGAGTCATAACTTGTGCCATGCTGGATTGCTGTAGGCTAAACTGAAAAGATTAAGGAAGGAAAGAGAATTTGTTTGCGTATTACTTGAAGTGCAGGAAAACATACTGAATGTGGGTTACCAGCCCTTCGTAAGCTTTCAAAGGGTGCCCAGTTTCTGGAAGAAAAATTGCTGATGTCAGCCCCAGCTATCTAGTAGTTATTGCCATTGGAGTTACTCCTTAGTTTTTGTCTTGTGGCTGCCAGGGCAGTGTCATTACTTCATGGTGAATTTGCTGCTGCATGTATGCCTTTTACAGCATCTTTCTCTCTCCTCTCTTCCATCAGTAACTCCAAGTATTTTGAAGGCCATGTCAGAGCGTCAGTTTGAATTCACAAGCTTCAAGCGTGTTCGTGTTGCCACAGGGACCTGGAATGTGAATGGGGGAAAGCAGTTTCGAAGCAACATCCTTGGCACCAGTGAGCTGACAGACTGGCTGCTGGATTCTCCCAAGCTCTCTGGAGTTTCTGAATTTCAGGGTAAGTTTTCACAGCCAAAACGGGTACACGGTATTTGTTGGCATCTCTAGAGACAGTGAACTCGGACACAAGATTTGACCAGCTGTTCCTTTCGAAGGCAGTGCATGGTGGAATGGTGTGTGAAGGGCTCCTGACAGGCAGAGCAACTCCAGCATCCATACCGTGACTGTTTTGAACCTTCAGCAGGTTGAAATTCAGAGGTCTTTCACACCATTGTGGGGTGTGTCTGCGTATTCCTTATCCCATTTTCTTCTTCCATATCTCTGATCTTTGTTCTTCATTGTGAGTGGAAGCTACATGCATAGGTGCCCTCAGAATGTCTCCTTGGACTTTATCTGGAGCTAAACATATCTGTACAATCTGGACTCCTGAGATTGTCTGGAAATGTTGTTACTAGCAAAGCCTGCAGACAGAAAGATTTATCTTGTTGAAGGCAATTTCCCTTTTTTCACCAGTATAGAAAGCTCTTGTGCTTGTGGCTTGCTTAAATTGGCTGCTGAGTTTCTTATTTACAGAACAAGGTCAAGTATTGTAATTCATTTACAGATTTTTATTAAGGAAAATGAAAAGTGAATGTTCTGTCATTTAAAAATTGAGTGGTTGCAAAACTCTGGCAAAACCTGTGCTTTTCATTATTACAGTGGAACATTTAGCTTCATGTAGGCATCACAGGGATAGTCCTGTGCCTAAGCTTGAAGTTCAGGAATTCATTCCTCAACTCATTTGAACCCTTAGTGCTTGGGTGCATTGATACGTGATTAAGTGCAGACCACTGTAGTCTGAGCAGCTTAGGTGGGTGATTGGTCCAGTTTGCTTCAGAAACAGTTTAGATGTGTTAGCACATGACTGTCCTCATGATATTAATACTTTTTGAGAGCCTGTCATGTGCTAGCCTTGCCGGGCCCTTCCCTGGGAGACCTGGAGGAGCAGGACTACATGGTGCAGGCAACCATAACATGGTAGGTCTGAGCAGTTTCTGGAAAAGAGTTGACTTAATCGATGGGCAGAGCTAGGGTATGACTATGCACATGTCTGTGTTTGTGTTAATGTCAGTGCAGTGAGTACACAAATGGGTGTTGAAGGACAAATGCCCAGTATTCTTAATGGGAAATACAGATGTGCCAGTGCCTGCCATGTTAAGCCAGTAAAGGAGGCCAGCTGTCATGTGCTAGTTTCACTCTTGCGAGAAACAGAGAGTTGATGCATATTTTAATTTTCTTTCTGTTCTTATTTTTGGAGGCAGATAGAATTTAAATTCCTATGGTTGTCTACTATTTAAGTCTTCATATTGAATTAAGCTACTGTTTCCTTGGCTGTATGATGGTGGAAAAAAAAACAAAACCAAAAACCGAACTGAAATGCCTTTAGGCAATGGACAGACCTGAGGAGTCAACAAATAGGCTTCACACTATTATATGGGAACATTTGATCTTTGGTGTTTTACTGGGGTAATATCCATAGGCCTGGTCCAGGGAAGGGAGGGTCACTGTGTTCTAGAGTGACCTAACCTAATCTCAAGTATGGGTAATCTAAGAAGGACTCAGAAGAAAGAAGATCAGAACGAGCTTTGGAGGCTCCTTTAAACTAGTGGATAAATGTATTAAAGGCATTGAGATAGAAGTGACAAACTGGTGTGTGGACAGTAAGTTCAGTTACATAGGAATCAGTGTCAAAAGGAAAAGCATGTTGAGTAAAATGACAAGTGAATGAAAGATGGTGGGTAGTGAGATGATGTGGCAGTAGTGATGAGTGGGGTAAGGAAGAGAGAACATTGGATATTTTCTTATCTTAATATTGCTATAATATAATGCTCTGTTCTGAATTGCATCCTGCAAGAGAGATGGAGACCAACTGGTGGGAGAAAAGCAGGAAAGAAATTCAGAGGAACTGCAGGGGTTGTTTTGTGAGATGAGATTAAAGGAGCTATGAATATGTATAGCTTGGCAGGGGATACACAAGATAGAACTACAGGAATGATCTCTGGCAAAAATTAGAAAACAAGTCGTTAGAAAAAACAACAAAATAGTAACTCTTACATGACTTTTCCCTTTTGCCAACAGATGATGATAACTGCCCTCCTGACATATTTGCAGTGGGATTTGAAGAAATGGTTGAATTAAGTGCAGGGAATATTGTGAATGCCAGGTAGGTAAAAAAACTAACCCAAATTACAAAAAAAACCTCTCAACCCACAACTCAAGTCACACACACACACACACACAAAAAAAAAAAAAAAAAAAAAGAAAGAAAAAAAAAAGAAAAAAAAAAAAGAAAAAAAGAGGCAAAGCACAAACAGACCCAAATTGCACCCTATCCCCCAAGGAACCAGCCAAATAAAAGCCTCCAATTTGTTCTATTTTATGGTCAGGTATTCAGAATACTTTCTTCTAAGACTGTTGCTAGCAGTCATAGCTGGAAACGTGTTTGTCATTAACAAGTGGCACTGGTGTCAAAAGTGACATTTCTCTGTGAACTTTTGTATAGTAGAATACACTGTGCTTTCTAAGTCTCTTAAGTTTTTATGTTGGCAAAGAAGAACTCTGATGGCTGACATTGATTTGACACTTGGCCTTAAACCCCTCTCTGATATTTGAAAAATATGCTCAGTGTCTACGAGTGTAATTTGCATTTATGTGGGTATTCTGAAATGAACAAAATGCCTCTCTGGCTAATTGTACTTGTGACAGTTATGGCTAGAGAAGGAGTTAAAGGCAAAGCCTGAGATTGGCATGTTGGCATGTACTGGACGTTGTTGTGTATACTGGTCCTATTGAATCTGAATCAGGGTGGTTTCCCAAAGATAATGTCTGTTTTGGGAACAACAGGCTAACACCAGTGCTGGGCTAGTGCTTTATCTGCACATATCAGTTGACTTTGGAGATAAGAAAAAGGTAGATCTGCAGAAGTGAAGGTATATATACCCATCCACAAACTTTCAGCTAAGAATAGCCAACAACTGTGGGTAACCAGTCATCTCCTAGTCAAAGAAGATCAAGAGAATATCTCTTCACTATGAGCACAAGAAATCTTACAAGTCATGAGAACTGACACGGATTTTTCTTTTTTATGGTTATGATTACTACAGTCAGCTTCCAGTTATCCCCAGGGGGTATGAAACATCATGTGAGCATGAATCTTTCTAAGCATAGTAGACAAAATTTGTCTCATGTCCAGAAGCAAGATAGCTGTTTGTATGCTGTGCTTGGGCTCACGGACCCTGCTAACTTTGGGCTGGCTCGTGAGGAGATATTATCTGTCTCTGCCACACATCCTACAGCACCTCCAGTTCTACAGCTTAATGGCATGTCTGTAAACCTAAGGCACCGTTAGTCTGCTCATTTTATTGACTGTATGTGGTTTGTTTTGATTCCATTAAATGATTTTATGTTTGTTCCAGTACAACGAATAGAAAAATGTGGGGAGAGCAGCTTCAAAAAGCTATTTCCAGGACTCATCGCTACATTCAGCTGACATCAGCACAGCTTGTTGGTGTTTGTCTTTTCATCTTTGTACGACCTTATCACGTCCCCTTCATCAGGTAAAAAAGACCCAAACAATCCAACACCAAACGAACAAAATACTGCCAAAAAAACCCCAAACAACCAACCAAACCCCAAACAAAACAAAAACCCAACCCACATCAACACCTACCTCCAAACTAAACAACAGCTAAAACCCCCGTGTCTTCAGTAACATTTGCTCTTGGAGTGTGGCCAGAGAGGGCGGGAGTGATTTTTCGACTTGGTGGGAATCATGGAAACCTGGATTCTGGTCTTGGCTCAGTGTGGGAGAGACACATGTTTCCAGGCAGCAGTAGACTGGAGTTTATCCTCCTGGGTAGCACAAAGACCAGGCAGCTCCATATTTTCCTCCAGTTCAGCTGAGAAGCAGGGCATACTCCAGGTTGGCAGTCAGGGTGTAACACCGTGTTTGGGTGCTGTCCTTCTGGAAAAGGAATGACTTGAGCAAGTAAGTCCAAAAGTTTGGAACACCAAGTGAAGGCAAGTGTCTGCCTCTGCCCAAAGGGCAGGTTTTACTTTCTAACCCCCTCCCTAGAGTTTCTATCTGGAAACAGGACTAGTTCTAGGCCTGAAAAGAAGGGTGGATAAGGTAGAAAGGGGGTGGGTGTAAGAGCTAATTGTGCCCCCTTGCCATCTTATAGAACTGAGAGCTATAAGGGCCCATTAAGTGTTTGTCTCTCCCAGGTGTCACAAGAACCAAAGCTATGTGCCTAGCCAGGAAGGTGCAGGATTATGTGTCCTCTACTCACTAGCACAGATGTTCCTGGTGATGGACCAAACTCCTCTTGCCCCTGGAAGATTACCAGCCACAGGGATATCTGCATTAAAATGCCTTTCCTCTGGTCAAGAATTATGCAGGCTAAGTGTAAATGCTAGGAAATGAATAATTAGTCAAAGCTATCTTTGGGAATCTGTCTGACCTTGAGGTCTAGACTGATTCAAACAGTGCCCTCTACTCCACGTTAGGGGCACTAATTGGTCCGTGCATTTTGTGATTAAAATAGCAAAAGCTGCCTCTTTCTTCTCTCTGTTCTCATACGTACTGAGAAGATCAATGCAGAGCTTGTGCAACATCAAGTGCTGTAGGCTAGGCAGACTAATGCAATCCAGGTAACGCTGATGGTCTTTCATGGCTGCCTTCTCAGCAGTTTTTCTTCAACATGATTTAAAAAAAAGCCCACATATTTTTGCTGGTACGAAGCAGTCCAGAGGAGAAGTGTTCATTAGTTTTTGACTTTTCACCTTGTGTACAGGAAATTGGAGTAATTCATCAGGAAGTGCATGGTTTAAATGGAAATCAGAAATGGAAACACACAGTGGCTCTCTTGCAGCTGTCAGACTGCTAGGAATTGGATTTAGCCCTTTGAAACTCCAGAGAAAAAGGGAAGGGTTTGATTTTAGTTACCAAGTTTCATCACTTAATGATAATGTGCTGCTATGTGTTATGTGTGTGTAATTAAACCTAACCTGTATGTTTGTGTAGTTTTTCCCTTGTCTGGAAAAGGAAAACAAAAATGATCAGAAGGGCAAAAACCAGACTTCTGTGCTTGACGAGATTGAAGAGAAGTTAGAGAATAGAGAAAGAAAATGAGAGAATAGCTGAATCTTATACAGCAGTGAAAAGATTGATGAAATTCAAACAGTTGAATGTACAGGGGGTTATCTCAACATAACCTTTGGCATGAGTGCAAATCAGTTAAATATTAGTCAGCAGTTGGATAGGCGGGCAGCAGGAAGGGAAAACTACTTAGAGTGAAAAGACTGAACACATGCTTCTTTTAGAGAGCTTAAACTCCATAGTTTCATACAAAACTTTGATGGTCCTCTTTTGCCTCCCTGAGGGTGTCTTCTGGTGGTTTTCTGCAGTTGGGAAAAGAGAGGAAAATAAAGAGAGTGAGAAAAGATAGAAAAGGAAAGGGCAGGAAGAGAGAAGAAACTGAAGGGGCAGGGGTGAGCAGGTAGAGAGCATGTAACATCTTGCATCATTCAGATCGTGAATGCTGGACAGTAACTCAGATAAGGGCCATTTTCTGCCTGCCTCTTGCTTAAAACCAGTAATATTCTAGTCCAAATCTGCTTGACTTCTATCTGGAAATTAGGTTTTTTTCACTATGAAGGGAGTGCAAGTTGCTGAAGTTGGTTACAACAATGATCTCATTGTTTACTTATCAGACAGGCATGCTTTATTGTTGGGTAGACTGGCTGTCTGGGAGAAATTATCCTGTGAGCAGGTGGTGTGCTTTGCCAAGTCATCTTTCTGTAGTAAAGTACATGCTAATCATGACACTGAAATACTATGTAATTAACAACCCTAAGCAATTTGTCATCAGTACAGAACTCATTTTAGGAGTTAGGTATAAATAGCTGTATCCCGTAAACTTTAATTTTGTTGCATGTGATTTAACATATTATGGGTTATGATCTGTTGCTCTTTAATTGACTGAAAAATCCAGCAACAACCATGAAGTTGGATTTCACACACAGTAACACTAATGAAATTGTTAACTCTCTGAAAAGCAGATTCCCATATGTTTAAAAGTAAAAGGAAATGTAAAAGTAAAATTAGTTATTGTCACTATTTTAAAGATCATGGTAGAGATAAACTTGAAAAGTATATTCTGTAGAAATTCCCAATATTTCAAAAATAATGTCCATTTGAAATAGTGCAGCAATACTATTGTATTATACTTCATTTGAAACATAAGTACATGAACATCACCAAGAAACTTTGCAATGTAAAAGATGGTGCCTAAAACCTGGTGGGGAGAAGACATGTCAATATAAACTGGCTTTTTCTTTCTGTTACAAAGTTAAATTAACATTTGTCCCTGCCAACACATCTTTTTTTTAATACAGGGATGTAGCAATAGACACTGTGAAGACAGGAATGGGAGGAAAAGCTGGAAATAAAGGGGCAGTGAGCATTCGCTTTCAGTTATACAGTACCAGTTTCTGCTTTATATGCAGTCACTTAACTGCTGGACAGACTCAGGTGAAAGAGAGGAATGAAGATTATAAAGAAATCACACAGAAACTCAGCTTCCCAATGGTAAGTGTAGGTGTATTTGTGCAAAAACATTGGAGATAAAGGCTGTATCTTTACATTATGAAAGCTGGTCTCGGGCTGTCTTTGATTATCAGATCATCAAAGAATTAATCTCAATACTATGGAGAATGGGTATAAAAGAAAATGGTAAAGAAAACATTAAAAAAGGAAAGAAAAAGCGTGTTTTGCAGGAGACCGGATACCACACAGTACAGCACTTGCTTTACAAAAGTTCTACACCTTTCAAAAAATATTGTCGCTGCAGTGCTTGAAAATCCTCACCTTTGAACAGTTTTCAAGCTGATCTTTCAGAATGGTGCAACCTCACTTACAAATCTGTAAGGCCTCACGGACAAGGTCTAGGTGACTGAGAGCTTGATATTGATAGCTATTGCTGACAGTAGTTAGCATGGGTTCCTAAAAGACCATCCGTGCCACTCTGTACGGCAGTGCTTTATCTGCTCCTGCTCAGGTATGATGTATCAGTTCGTGGTCACTGATAATGGTTCTTTCTGTTCCCTTCATGTTGTCCGTGTGAATGTGTCACTGTCAAGGAACAGCTGGCTTTTCTCAGAGTCTGGCAAGGAGGCATTATTGGTCTGTATGAATAACTTTTCCCCTGAACGGTGTGAAATCTGTCACCCTGGTGTTATATTTCACACTTGTCTCCTCAGGCCAGCAGATAACCCATGGGATTTTGTAGCAGTGGTTTTTTGCTTCCTTTAATGATTGTTGCTTTAATTTCCACAACGCTTTCTTTCTCAGTCTTCTCTGGAGAGGTCCTAAACCAGGGAGCAAATGGACCAATTTGTGTATTCTGGTTAGTCAGCAAAAAATGGCATTTAGGTCGCAAAGCATAAAATTTTAACTCCCTGTTGTTTGCAAGGTTTAGAGGCTTGGCACATACAGCATATCAATCAGTTGTTTTATGTAGGAACTAATACTGACAGTCTGAAAGTCCTGCATAGAATATCTGTTCCAAATAGCCATAAAGATGTGCTTATGGTAGTTTTTCCTTCTAATAACCTCATTAACTCTTTTATGTCCTTTACATTTACAATAGATAAACGTACCTTGTGTGTATATTGCATATAAAGAGTGCCCTCTAGTGCTGTGACAGGCACAGCTCTGGAAGACTTCCTTTACAAATCTCAGGGGTTTAGAGCTTAACCAAAAAAACCCAACAACAGCAACAAAAAAAACCCACAGAAAACAAATGCAAAAACCCCAAGAATGCCTAGAGGATAGGTTGTTAAACTTAGAATTGGTGTTGAGTTTTCCTTGGTGTTTTATCTCAGTACATTTACAGACCTATGATATGCACATAAGATCAAACCTGAGCTTGTTTTTACTCGGGACCTTTGTTGCTGAATGTGCCTTGGCACCAGAACCATGTTTTGTGTTATATTTAGAGTAAGTAAATATATGTCTGTGAAATGTGTTAGGGAAACAAACATATTTTTAATATTAATGATAGCCAAATTCTGACTCTAAGGCTGGAGTCCCATCTGAGGCATACCTTCAGGAAACAGGGGTCAGAATCTGACACTCTTGTTTACAAAATTCAGCTCAGTGGGATACAGAAGACAGCAAAGGAACTGTTCCATTTTAGCACAAGATGGATTAAACAAATAGAATGTGTCAAGTAGGCCTGGTACTTAGAAATTCAGAGAGACTAAGTGACTGGAACAGTGCATTTAAAAGATGTTTTCATGCATTTGATTTAACATTAACAATATTTTGTACCTGTTAACTAGGGGCGGAGTGTGTTCTCACATGACTATGTCTTCTGGTGTGGTGATTTTAACTATCGCATTAATCTAACATATGAAGAAGTCTTTTATTTTCTCAAACGTCAAGATTGGAAGACACTTTTGGAATTTGATCAACTACAACAGCAAAAATCCAGTGGAAAAGTAAGGCAGTGTGTCTCATTTACTTGAATACCTGCATGTTGGCTTAGGCTGATTCCTTGCGAGATTGAAAAAGTGGCATTTTCAGACCCTTGTTTGTAGTACCTGAATGTATTAATTTGTTTAAAAATCAGAATGTTGTTTCTTTGCAAGGTAATTGATGTGTCACAATGGCACCTACCTCATCTGTAACTCAATCAAAGAGATGCTATTTCTTTTCATAGATTTTTAAAGATTTCCATGAAGGGACTATTAATTTTGGACCAACATACAAATATGACGTTGGCTCGGAGGCTTATGATACAAGTGATAAGTGCAGAACCCCAGCTTGGACTGACAGAGTCCTTTGGTGGAGAAGGAAACTGCCTTTTGAAAAAACAGGTGCGTAGGATCTTTCCACCTTCTTTTTCTGAAAGTTGTTTTACATTTCATCCAGAACCCACAAAAAGGGGATTTAATCTAGTGAATGGTGAGAAAGGGAATTAGAAATGGTGAGAAAGGGAATTAGTCAGTTCTGGACTGAGACCTGTCTTTAGATGTATTCCGTAGACTTAGTCAAATTGCAGTGGCTTTACTCAGGTGGATGTTCTTTCGGCCTCACTGGAAATGCCAAGATGAAGAACCCTTTGTTCCTGAGCTTGTGAACAAAGGCTTCATGCTACAGATTGAAAAGGTACCGGGAGCTCACTGAGGAACAGAAAACAATCCAGCTGTAGCAATCTAGAAATTATTCTGTTGCTCTTCAACAGAATCACTAGTCCAAATGAAGTTCCCATGTTATAATAGATTGTTATAACTGTTGTCCTCAGGCATATAAGCACTTTTGTGTAATTTCCTTTGCCTTGATAATTCTTAGGGATATTTCTACTAGTTTCTGGAATTGAGGGACATTTAATGAATTAGCACTTATGAAGTACTTTGAGATCATGAGTGGCCAGCACAACAGAAGGGCTGTCTTCACTTGTTATTCAGAAGTTACAATGTTTCTCTCTGTATCCAGGGACACTTTTCATAACCATTCTTTCAGTCTGCAGGTATATTTATCTGAACAAAGTCATATTAGAAGTGTAATTGCTGGAGTAGTAATTCGTTTTGTGCCTGCAAATGTGGTTTTTCACATGCCTGGGAACTACTGCTTGGAATCCAAGTTGTACCATGAGTACAGGAAGTGTAAAAACTATAAAGCAAAACTTGGACAATCAGAGAGTACATGTCAATGTAATACAAGAGTTATTCACTCCTATCAAAGGAATGAAAAGTAAAGTAAAATGAGAAGTTTAAAACATTGATAGAGATGTAATCTAGGAAAAAAAAATGTATGAGACATATAAGGAAGTTAAAACAGCCATTTTGTGCTGGCTGTTTTCATGTTAGGAGAAGGAAAACCCTTCTGCATTTTCAATGCATATTCCTTATTTTGCATGGAAAGCCTTGCCCCTGGGAGGACTTTAACTGATGGAGTATACACAGAGTGTAAGACCTGTATAATTTGTCTGCAAGAGCTGAGGCAGGTTCCTTTCTTTAGAGCCTGTAGGCCTACCACTGCTAGCTCATGTGGGGATATAACTGACCCCTTGTCTGTTCACCTACCTTCCCAGCCTTGCAAAGCTTTTCACTTTAGTTCACTACCAGAGTTCTCCTTTACTGCTGGTGGCAATGCTATTCTGCCTCTCAGCTTAAATTCTTTTGCCTTGCTTCTTTTTGCTGCTATAGGCTAGAGGACTATTAGCCTTCTGAGAAGGTATAGCCCTAGTGCAAGTCATTGGGCAAAATGCCATATTCCATATTAACTCATGTTCAGCTCCACAGAAAAGAGATGGTTGGTTATCCATTAGCCCAAACTGTGACCTAAAAACTTTCTTGTTACTGACAGCAATACAATACCTAACTCTGGCATAATGTCTAAAGCACTTTTTGTCACCATCATTGCAAAAGAAGCATTTGGAGGTGAATTTGCATTAGTTTGCTTTCTCCCATCTCTCGTGCTATTTTTCCAATAGCTGTTTATTATTCAGGTTTCCAGTGTATTTTACAAGTACAGTGTCTGTTTCTATGCTTAATAGTGGGGCAGGAGTTAAAAATACTAATGAGACTGTCAACCCAGATTGTACAGGTAATTGCTTGGATGACATTGTCCTTGTTTGAGTGAAAACAGAACTATCTGTCACTGTTTAGGGTCAGGGCGGCCCCTTAGACCTAACAGATGCTCTGTTAAGCCCCCTCCCTCCCCAAAGGGGAAGAGAAAAGGAATAAGGGAGAGAGACTTGTGATTAGAAAAGGA
>JANIJG010020874.1:105673-165739 GCA_024611175.1 Megaceryle torquata
ATGAATCTTCCCTTTTGATTTTTATATTTTGTAGACTCTGAATTTGTACTTTACCAAAAAAACCCACCAAAACCCAAAAAAACCAACAAACCCAAACCACTAAACAAACAAACAAATAAAAAACAAAATCCAAAAAACCTCATAAAAATTGGTTTGGTGAAAATGCTGAAAGGCATTTTCTCCTGTGTGAAGAAGAGGAATAATTGGGTCCAAGAAGTTTGACAGTTGCTTCATGTAGATAGCTTCATGGGAAAATAAATTTAATTACAGGACTATCTGGGATGTAGTGAGAATATTACTTTGACTTAAAAATACTACAAATTTTTTAAAAAGTTCGCTTTCTTGGTAAAACCTGAATATTCAACAAAAGAGCATTTTCATAATGTACAGATTGTAGTTAGAAGCAAGCACTGTCTGGTAGTTGTACAGAGTTCAATGAATTACACAAAGTCTGGCTATCTGGGGATGTTACCGTTATATATCTATAATAGATATATAAATACAATATAAAATGAATTTTATATGAAAAATGATACCTTTCAAAGGCTTGCTCTTTGCAGCTTGGCAAAGCTGAATGGGAAGAGTTGGCATCTAAATTAAATATTAAAGTAATTATAGAAATTAATTTTATAAACAAAATCTGACAGCATTGCAGTGAAATGTTCAGAATTCCTACTTAAAATAACTTATGTTGCTCTTTGAAAATACTTTTCCAGAGTTTCTGAAATTCTTTTTATTTCCATTCATTTTCATCTGTGATCATTTTAACACGTATTTTTCTATCATATTTAAGAAACTAGAAGACACAGTTGTTGATAGCTATCCTTCCACTGAACACTGTAATCCCAATTTTTACCTATTATGGACTTCTTATTAGAAAGGTTGTGTCATAGCCATGCGAGAAGGATGATAGGGCTGTTTGTGACTACAGGATACTGCTGTTTCTTATCCTGATTTCAAAATTTTATATTTTACCTTCCTAAAGCTTTCATATGTCTATCAGGAGCATCTGCTCAAGATGAAGAATCATAACTGTGAAGACCTCTACAAAGTAAAAGTACTTGTAAACAAGACTACTGTGCTGATTTACCTAGGTGCATATCTGCCTGCCTGCCTTCAGCTTACCCACCAGAACATGACTCTGTGTAGAGGACACCTGCTTCCTGTTGGCCCCCTTGTTCTGTCTGTACAGGTGACCAGTTAACACTTGGCATACTAATGCAGACAGCAGCTCAAAAACATCATTCATCCAACTGGGCACATGTTTGTAGCTAATCTCATGCTGTCTTGAGTCTTGCTAGTGAAACAACTCATTTCTGTATAGAAGTCTTTGCTTTGTTGCAAGTGTTCATTTAAAGTTTTTGATTTCTACAAAAGGCTACTTTGGTGACCCTTGCTTGTCAAGGTTGCCTCTAAAGCAAGCACTTTTTGAGTCTCATTGTCTTCATGATATTACATGCCTCTCCTAACCCAGAGACCTTAGCACAACCTGCCAGAACCTTGAGGGAAAAAACATGGAACTTGAAGCAAAGGGAGACAGGTATGGGAAGGAGATGGAGCTGTTCCTTAGCTTTCCGTCTCTATTGTGAGGCTGGGAGTATCCCTCCACTGCATCCAGACCTCTAAGCAGTGTTTGTGAGGTGGGAGTCCTCCAACACAGACTAAAATCTTCAGTTATGGCACATTTGAGGGACAGTCAGGACTAGAGTTAAGTTCTTGATCTAAGTGCCAAAGACTGATAAACCCAAGTTCTATGAAAACTGCAACTCTTATGGGTTTTTTTAATTTAAATAAATAAAATCTATATATCTTCAACCCATTGAAGTTCTGCGTGAGAAGTGCCTTGCTTCACAGCTCTAGCCAAGCAGCCCTGTGGTGAGCAAAGAGCTGCGTGGTGGGAAGCTCATACCCACAATCCACTTCACACGTGTGGTGGAGCTCTCTGGCATCACCAGGAACTCCCTCCCCACAGGCTGGCACAGTGTCCTTCCCTGCTGCAACACTCTGTGCTCTGCGGGGATTATCAGATTTCTGACTGAAATATGTCTTGCTGTCCAACAGAAATAATTCTTGTCTATGAGGCTATTCTGAATTTTAAAAACTAGTGGCTTCTGTTATTTTCTCCCTCCATCTCCCCCTCCTTTTTTTAATTTTATTTTTTTGTTTCTAGTGTTGCAGTGCATGTGTCACGTATAAAGGTATATTGGGATTTTGGGGGAGGATATCAAAACTTCAATGTATGGTCGTAAGAAAGTATTCAAAGAGCCTGTGGGCAGATATTGGAGATAATTAGGAACTAGCTGCAATGGCTGGCTGCAGGCTCGAGGGATGTTTGCAGGCTGCAGAACATTCCTATGGGAAGGAAATTGCTCTGTAATTACAGGCAAGGTCAGTGCACTCAGTTCAGTGGTAAGAACTGGGGCTCCCTCCTTTGAAGATCTTTGAATGTCATTAATGAGACACAGTTGTTACCACTTTTTAAGTGAGTGTCCACAGAAGTACGCATTGTGTGAGTGTTCTCTGTGCCGTGAGGATTGCAGAACTTTCTTGAGAGAGAAGATTCACACTTGTAAGTGAAGGGTATTTCTTGGTCACACTTCACATTTCTTTTAAAGATTGTGAATATGTCTTATTTGTACATTTTTCTTTTCTGAAGCAGGTCTTTTGACATCTGTCTGAAGTATTTCAGCCCACTTCAGTTTATTTGAAAATGAGACATATTTTCATGGCTGATGGATAGCCCTGGCTCTAGGACATTGTGGTAGCCATCTTAAATTCTTCCTCAAGAGACAAACTTTTCTTCCCTCCCTTCTGAGGGCAAACCCTGCAGTTCAGAAATGCTCTTGTGCCCAAAATTTGTCATTAAAAGCCTTCAAGTGGAAATATCAGTTGCATGTACTCCTCCGTTCTGTTTCTCACTTGTGCTGTACAGCTCCACCTTCTTCATTTGGCCAGTGCAGCTAAATGGGGGACCACATTGGGACCGTGTCAGGGATTGATTCAACTTAAACCAAAAAGCTTTTGAGCCCAGTTCAAACTTAAGCTGCTGTGCTGTGCTCCCCCCTACCCTGTTCTTATATTGGCAATAGTGCTGCTGCATGTGCATGGTGAGTTCATTAAGGAAAGCTCCCTTAAAATCAGTTGCTGATTTTGGAGGGTAAGTTTTTGGCAAAATCAGCTTCCTGAACTGCACAATTGGAAGAGTGCCAGGGCTTGTGTTATGGGAGGCTGGAAGGGTATGGCTTGTCAACAAGGGAAGCTGAGGGTGTGGTTGAATCTAACAAACCAGATTTATATTGGTTAAGCTGCTGGGAATCTACACTTGTAAAATTTTTAATTGAATCATTTGCGTGATGTTGTTCAGTGTAGCACCGTGAATGATGTCAAGGTTTAGGGTCAGGACCATCTGCTAGGCCTATAGCAGATGCTCTCTGTTAACCCCTCTCCATCCCCAAAGGGGAAGAAAAAGGGAGTAAGGGAGAGAGGCTTATTGATTAGAAAAGAAACCAGGACAAGTGATCATCCTGGCATGGTGTGCCATGGTAGGGGTTGAGAAAGAAGTGATTAGAGCTGTGGGAGCAGAAATATTTTCCATTTGTCTTGCAGCTGAATGCTTTGTATTGTGAAGTCTAACCATTTATTTGCTCTTTTGCTTCCCTGCCATATAAGCATGAAAGATCTAGCACTATTTTACTCAGAAATTTCCCATAAGCATGTTTGACCAGTAACTGATTAAAGGGACTTACAGCAGTTCTTTCACATGTGGACATAATATTTATTCACTTAAAAGTATCTAGTTGCTAAAGAAAGCGTTTAAAAAAAATGAATGAAAACCAAACAAAAAGCCACACCTAATTTAGGTATTCTCTTTCTTGCATGTTTTGGTATATTCTATTTAGTTTAATTATCCTTAGTTTTGTGGGTAAGTCTGTTCTGCAGTGCTTTTTTCTTTGTTTCCCTGTGAACAGCATCACTGTTTCCCTCACTTTCTCCATAGGCAATGTTTTTAACAGTTTACTGTATTTTATGTCTTAAGGTCTGCAACTTTTGGAGAATGTGTATAAATTTGGCAAGTCACAATCAATAGCTTCTAAGAGTATGCTTAAGCACCCTTAGCGTTTTCATGAAAATATTTTTCCTGAAGGGCATTTTAAAATTAGTTTCTTGCTTGTTCTTCTTAACTGTATGTTTTAATTTAACTCCTATTTAATCTGATGGTGTAACTCAAGCACTGAAAGTGGAGTATATTTAATAGTTCTAGAAATAATATAAATATTTAATTTTTGTTTAAGACAGCTAGACTTAAAAAAAGATCTTGAACTTAAACAAAACACATGCAACATGCCTATATGTTGCCTTCTTCCCTATTACAAGAACCCAGGAGGGTCATTCAGCACCTCAGAAATGCCAATCAGCTATTACTGGTTTTTATTTTCACTTCTCTTAGGAGTGTAATTTGGTGGAAGAGATGCTTGTAAGTTTGTCTGACTAGTGCATTGAAATAAATGTCAGTATTCACAATGAATGTCTGCTGAGCAGCCACTAATACAAGCTTCACTTCTCTCAATATACCAACAAATATATTTTCTGTCAGTTTTATTTGCTTAATGATATATAGGTGCATATGACTAACATTATGTTGTCTATTAATGAGCTGGCAGCTACTATCACAGCAGCTGGCATTACACCTTTGCTACATTGCTGTTTCTATGCAGCTGTGCTGGGCTTACAGATCTCTTTACATCTCTGAATAGCACAACTGAATGTCTTGCCCAAGCTATGCAGCTGTCTTGAGGAGGAGAAGAGGTTCTAGAATTACCCAAGGAGAAACACTGTGGAGAGGAAGCCATTTAAAACCAAACACAACAAAACCCAAGCATCTTCTAACTTTTTTCCCCTTGCCACTCTTCCTTCAAATTCCTTTTACCTCCAAGCCAGTTATCTTTTCTTCTATCTACTTTTAAGAATTAAGTAGTTAACTTTGATAAATCATGTTATTTCCTTTTGGATAGGATTATTTAACAATTTATGTTACTTTATAAGTTGGACTAAATAAACTACAAAATGCATCATACTGCCAGCTTCTAGGTCTATAGTATTTAACCTGTAATATTGTGACTACTGCAAAATGTGCCAATTTTGTTGTATAGTGTTCAGCAGTAACCTTGAAGGTTACTCCCACAGTCACCATTTGATAGCTGTTGGGATAATCTGCCATGAGCTTGTGCAGAACCAGATGTGGTTTGATCCTTCAGAACAAAATGCAATTTTGTGGTTACACGTATTTCTAATGTATCTTGTATATTTTCTTCCTTCTTTGACTGTGAAGGGAGGGAAAACTGCAGTTTCCTTTGACCTCATAAAAGTTTGACAGGAAGGAAATCTGGTTAGGCTGAAAAATCCTGACTTTACAAAGACTCCGTGGGCTTACATTTCTTTCCATAAGATGCTTAGGGAGGCTGTGTCTCTTTGTGGAGAAAATAGTTTAGAAATAGTGTTTACTTACCTGAATTTTCCTTCTCTGCTTTCATTCCTCTCTCAGTCTCCTTTTATCCTCACCTCAAGTACTTTGCTCTGGAGCCTTGAAGAGTGGGGTTTTGAATAAACATAAAATGCTGAAGAGCTTGCTGCAGTATTGGTACACTTGGCTATGCATGACTTCTTTCTGTCAACAAAAATGACACCTCAATGAAAGATGCATGAGAACAAGCAGATAATTTTCTCTTTGTCCAGGTGTGGCTTAACACTTTCTCTTTACATAAGTTAATGGAACAGTTAGGAAATAAAAATTATGATTTAAATATTGACACTATAATATGAGAGCCACTGTTAATAGATTATTTTTTTAATTAATACCTAAATTTATTTTTATAATGTGGAAACATAACTTGCTGAGAGTTTTGCAATTGAGAAGAGCTATACTTTCAAATCAAAATCAGAATATCTGTGGACTCTTGTTTCCTGTGCCACAGGTCTAATAGGTTTTTGTCTCATTAGGTGTCTGTACTTAAGAAATGTTTTACATCACTGGGCTTAAGAATCAGAACATTATTAGATGATGAGTTCAAGTTGCATCTCCCTTTGTTAAAGGGAAAATCCAGAGCAAAGGTATTTTCAGTTACCCTTTAAATGAAAGTAACTGTAGTTAACTATAATTTTTTGATATTTAGTGTCCCTAGTACTGCTAAAATTAAGTATTTTTCAGAATCTGATGTACTTCTGTGATTAACCCTTGACCTGCTCTGAAAGAAAAGTTTGATTATAAAAAAATCTACAGTTAAAGATTTCATTTGGATGAGCTTCATCTGGAAAGCCCTGTTCTCTTTGTATGAGGAGTCTAAACTGATTTCAGACTAGTGGTGTGATAACACAAGTAACACTTTGCTCTTATCCTCAGCTCTTACACATGCTTTGCAAGAGAGGTAGTAGCCATTACTCTCTTTTTTCATGGTGGGGAAAAAGAAGGCAAAAAGCTTGGTTTAAACATGTCAAAAGGACCAGAACTGTGGTATTGCTGTAATGGCAGAAGAAGGAAGGGTGTTTAAATTAATTACTGATTTTCTTGAGGGAAGACTAGCATCTGAATCTTTTAATTAGGTTATTTCTTAGGAAATAATCGAGTGGGTGGAAATGAAGATGAGGGGAATGGAAAGAATTAAATCTTAATATATAATATATGTAATCTTAATTCATCCTGTGTTTTCAGTGTTTGACACTACAGTCTTAAAAGTATTTTTTTATCTTGTCTATCAAATACAGGTGCAATGTAAAGGAAGTGTTGACCTTCAGTGGTTTAAAGCTAAAATATTCTCCTAGAGTGTATTGTATTGAGGAGGTATTTGAGTAACGACTGACTTTATTCCTTTTGTAGTTATTGTAGATTTTCATCTGTCCCTGCTCAGCGTTCCTACTGTAGTTAAGATATTTTTAAGAGGAGAAGCCTTTGGTTTGTCCGGTCTTGAAAGTGTTGGTACATGGGGCTGAGGTGAGAGGTTACTGACCAAGGCATGGCAGAGTGCTTTTCTCAAACTTGACAGGATCAAGTTTGCCTATGTGATAAGTGCAGAAATTCTTCAAGTGATTGTGTTCTGAAAGTTTTACTGAATTTACCTCTGTATGACCTTTCTTTGGACTGTAACTGAGAAGTATCATAAATATGGAAAGTCTAGGTGACATTTCTCATATTCTCATTATGACTAAAAAAAAAAATGATAGCAGCCATTATTTTTAAGTCTTTGGTTAGTTATAATGCTGAAAAATTCTGATAGTGACTCACCAAACCTCATGGACAGTGTTCCTGGTAAGTGTGCTAGCTGAATAGTGTTGTCAACTACTTTATGACCTTGCTTTGCCATCTATACATTTGTTTTCTTATATTCTTTTTCTTTTTAAGAAATTCTTATTGGTAGATCTATGCTAGATTGACAGAAGTGGTTAATTACTCAAAATGTGAGGTTAGTACAGTGCCATATGTAATGTAGACAAGACCATTTTATAGCTCTGATCGCAATTCATAATTTCAATGAGTTCTCTTTAGCTGCAGTTGTATAGATGCAGTAACTGTGCATGTGTGTGCACTTCGGGTACAACTTCTGGAATATCCTGGACAGCCTTTTGCTTGGCCTCTTCTACTCCATTTCCAGTCCTCCATTTATAACCTATTTGGGGATTTTTTTCTCCCCTTTTTTCAAATTGAAAGTTAAGTGAAGGCTTCCAGATTCACCCGTATTGATTCAAACTTCTAACCTTTAATTTTGCAGTAACTTAGATTGCTTTAAAGCAGCAATTTAAGCCCTGTAGGAATCTTCTCAGTCTCCTTTGAGACTGATAAGTTTAGCACTATACTTCCATAGTTTGGAGCATCTTTAATATGAGGAAAGTCTGAGAGAGCTGGGACTGTTCAATGTGGAGAAGAGAAGGCTCAGGGAGATCTTTTCAATGTGTATAAATGCTTGGTGGAAGGGAATGAAGATGAGGGAGCCAGGCTCTTTACAGTGGTGCCCAGTGACAGGTCCAGAGGCAACAGACCTAAACTGAAACATGGCAGCTTCCTTCTGTACATCAGGAATCACTTCTTTACTGTGAGGTTGACTGAGCACTGGCACAGATTGCCCAGAGAGGTTGTGGAGTCTCCATCATGGGAGATGGTCAAAAGCTGTCTGGTAACAGTGTTGGACATCTAGCTCTAGGTGACCCTGCTTGAGCAGGATAGTTGGACCAGGTAACACACAGAGGTGTGCTTTCTGACCTCAGCCGTTCTGTGATTCTGTATCTATGCCTCGGGGCCTAACTCTCTGTCTGCCCCTTCACTGAGACCTCCCTTCTCTACCCTCCTTCCAAAGCTGTGAGTCTTTTTTGAAGCATTTGCTTCAGTGACTGTGTGGCCTAAAGAAAGTTCTGTTTCCATGTGTCTGTCCATCTGCACTCCCTCTCTCCCCGCCGCCCCCCAAGTATCCTTCAATTACAAAAAGTTTTGGGAAATTTTGAAGTGAAAAAGAAAACTGTAGTTCATATTTGTGTGTGGATCAGATACATCTGTGTGTGAATATTACATGTATCTGTACACAATACAGATATTTTATAGTACTCCAATACAAAGGCCTTAATCTTTGTAATCTCCGTAGCAATAGTACTTGTATGTTTAAGTTATGTGGCTTACTTTATTCACTTTTTCTCTTTTTTGTATGTGTGTGTGCTTTGTCTTGCAGAATTGGAAGAATCCAGGGATTCCAGCTTTGAACGACGGGCATTTTACAAGATTACTGCAGCTAAACTGAAAAGGCAGATGCAGCTGCGAGTACCAGATTGAGAGAGCTGGTGTGTGCACTGCACGTACATGAAAACGCACTTGTTTTTGTCATCACATAGACTTAATCTTACATATTCCTGAGAGCTTTGCAATTGATGAAAATTAATTTGAGAACCAGATGGAGCACCTTTACAGCACAGGAATCAGTAACCCATGGAAAGACACCTGCCAGTAATGTTCAACTTTCCACATGGTCTTCACGGGTGAAAAAAGTTTGCAAGAAGAGGAAGAAAAAACACCCTCTGCACAGAAGAAGCTCAAAAAATACCTCCACGATTAAATCAATAGCTGTGAGGGAAAAGGAAGAATACAGAGGATAGAAGAAGCTGATTTTGTTATTGTAGAGGAATAATGTATGGTCTTTGGCACATTTTACTTTGGGCTTAATAGATTGTGAATGGACTAACAAGTAGTGACCATATATTGAATAATGATGACTGGAAGTAAATAAGTTGAGGAACTATGGGACAAGTCTGGGCATTGAACTGAGCAAACCTCATCGGCCTTCTTGAGTTAACCAGGTCATCAAACTTGCATATTCTTTCTCCTTTTTTCTCTTTTCACTTAGTGTGGTATAAATACTAATTAATTGAGCTCATAAATGTTATTCGAATAAAACAATTGGAATACTTCATATGTTTCCTTCTTGTACAGCTGCAAATGTTGTGTCTGGAACTATGAATCTGTGCTGTAGACAAGCGTCAAGAAGGAAAGATCCGATCAAACAAGCAAGGAAAATACCTAGAGAAATAGCTAATCCAGGAAGTCAGATTTTTAATGCTGCTTCTCTTTCTTCTTTAGTTGATTATATTTCTTCCTTCCTTGAATTTTAGAAGATTTTGAAAGAGTGCTTACTTGATGTGCTTTAATTCTGGCATTTGTTTTTTATGGTAGAATGAAAAGTCTGTGATTCCTTTAGCAGAAAAAAAAAAAGGAAAAGTAAAGGAAAAACAGCTTGACATTTTAGCCTGTTTCAGAGGAGAGAGAACTTCATGGTTCACCTGAGGCAAACTTATCTGCTTTGAAAGCTAAAAGCTTTAGAGCATTTTTTATTCTGCTATAAATGAAGAGGGTGTTTCTTTTTCATTCGTGTGTGGCAGCAAAAAGTGGGAAAGCAGGCAAGATAGCGTGATAAACGGTTCAGGCTGTGTTGGGTCTCTGGTGGAAAAAAAGTGCTGCAATGAAAATTGGATTGGCTTTGGATTGTAAAAACTTTTGAGTCCAACGAACGGTTCAGTACCAAGAGGGATTTCCCAACTGGCCTGGCACACTAGTGCCTGCACAAGTTTGGGTCTGTTGTTTCGCACGGTTTGTGTGCCTTTTTTTCCCTTTATGCAATCTCTTTCAGCTTTAGCAGCAGAAATACATCAGATGGAAAAGATATGCCAGAGGGCACCATGGAAAAGATGAATGTCATATATATACATATATATGTATGTGCGTGTGTTTAAATTTCTGCAACTGAACTTTTGAAGAAAATCTGACTGGAGGAAATCTTAAAAGCCTTAAGTTACTTGAAACCTACACATTTGCAACTCTTTGTCTCTGGAATTGCATTACGCTAAACTGGAATCTCAGGCTGTATAAAGATTATATCAAGTTGAGCAAAAAGATGACTTAACCATTTCTTGAGCGCCTCTTACGAAGTAGCTGTTTCTCCAAAGGATAAGTGCACCCTCACTCTACAGACTCAAACAAAAATGAACCTGAATTTTTTTTTAAGTGTTACTTTTTCTTAGCCAACTGCCATCATCTTTTATAGAGGAATTTTTCACTATGCATTTGGTGGATATTTATAAACACTGACCCCATCCTCCTCCCTTTCAGTGATCTATCCCAGGTCAGTCTTATCAATTAAAAAAAAAAAAGTTGATTTAAATTTTGTGCACTAGACATATTACTTTCTTATGTCAAAAAATAAAATATTTAAAAAGCATGTATGCAGCAGTGGAACATGGGCCTGTTCTTTGCAGCGATTCCAACATCCTCTGCCTCTCCTGGAAAGGGAGAGTCCCCAAAAGTGAGAAGGAGAAACCGGTGTGCAGGAGGCGGTACTATGAGGAAGGCTGGTTGGCAACAGGCAATGGCAGAGGAGTTGTAGGAGTCACTTTTACTTCCAGCCATTGCAGGAGGGACCGGAACACCCCTCAGAGAATCAACTTCAATTTGAGGGGCCACAACAGTGAGGTAAGAAAAATGTGTGTTACATTTTAAAGGAAACTTTTTTTTTTATTGTATTTCTGCTTGAAAGTTGACAGAGTGGTATGAAGGAGGCTCAAGGCTAATCCAGATGTGATTGGGATCTAATGGAGTATTCCTAGTAAATTCAAGTGTATGAGGCTGATGGTGGGGAGGTTGTCTAGAAATGGGTCTGGTTTTGGTTTGGCCTATTTTCTCCTTCATTCCCCAGTGCCTCTCAGTTTCCAGGCAGATTCAATAAATGTGTGTTAAGGGACTTAAAAGTAAATGATAGTTGACTGCTTTTACACAGTATTAAAGTCTGTCTGGGAAGAGTAATTGAAAGGCAGGTGAGTGGGAGGAGAGGAGCTTGGTTGTAGTCTGACAGTTTTTTGGAAGCTGCAAACTGGACTGGTGTGTGGCAGGGGATAGCTGTCATCTGTAGAAAAACTTGTAATTTTGTTAGAAAGAGGGGCAAGTGGGACTTCTGAGAAAAATGTTAAGATGCACTGCAGTAACACGCTGTAACTTTGGAGTGCAGGGTATTGTCCTGACTACAATGATACAAAAATGTTTCCATTTGTTTTTTCTGAAAGGGATGAAACTGTTAGTAAAAGCTGGTATATATTTCAGCTGTGCTTTATCATCTTCCTGGCACCCATCACTTTCTCTGCATAATGCTTCATGGAAAGTGCAGATGATGCCCAGTAGCATACAGACTGTCTTGGGCAGTTGTGGGGACTTTGTTTCTGCTTTTTAGTTACTCTGGATGTACTTTTTTCAAAATAATCTGTCTAAATCAAAGCTTTGCTTTTAGGTTAGTGGGTGGAATGACATTGTACTGAAATTAAAACAAAAGATATGTGGTTTTTCTTGCTCTTGTGCTACTTACACATTGGACTCTAATATATGTTGCCCTGTGACATAAGCTGCATCAAAGATTCAGAGGTGGGTGAGTTTGGTTCTTGTGTTAACATTAATAACAAACCTCTTTTTAATAAAAAAAAGAGAGCAAGGGATAAATATTTATTCTTAAATAATTGTTTCCACATGCTTTTTCTACATGCATGTGCATGGGTGTATTGTGCATTATGTAGACTTCTATATTTATAGACAAGAGACAGATTAATATATATATATTTATATCAAGTTCAATAAAAAAATTACAGCCACCTTTTCCCAGTGGATGTTGGAATGTTGGAGATGTTGGAGAATGATGTTGGAGTCCAGCATTTTGTTTTGAGCCGTCTCTAGTTGTCAGTGTAATTTTCAACTGCACATTGCTTTTTCTTTTTGAAATGTGTGATATGATGATCACTTTTCATTGCTTCATATTTTCTTCTCTAACTTTTCTGTGAAACTGGGCACCTGTTTTTCTCCTTTTGCATATGTGTCACGGAAACAATGGAGCAAGTGCTGTTTATGGGAATGTGAAGTCCTGTTGCAGAATGTGGAAATAGAAGACTAGGTTTAAGCATGTGCCAGTTAAGTGGAAAAGATGCTGCCCTTTGGTTTTGGCTAATTTTGCTTCGTTTACTCAGTTGACCATTAGATTCTTTCTGGGTCGCTGCATTGTTGCCATGTGAATTGAGCTGTGCTGTTTGTGCATCCTTTCACCTGAAAGTGATTGGCATGAGAGGCTCAAATGAAAGGAAGATGTACTATTTGAATTTTATTTTTTACTGGGGCACTTAAAAAGTGCTTGGTCAAGCTTGTCATTAATAAAGAATGGTGTTTCTGTAAATAAGCTTTCTGATAGCAGAAAATGTGTGAATGACCAGAACAGAGACCGACAATTCATTTCTCTGTATGGCACTACAAAACTGCTATGGTTAGGTTGTACTGAAGGGAGAAGTGGCTTTTGTGCAGCTAGCTTTCTGTGATAAGTCTGACTGCTTTTAGATTTTCCTGCTGGCATAATTTTTTGAGCATCAGTGTAGATGAAAGTTCATCCTTGCAAGGTGATGTGTTATACAACACTCTTCAGACTTACTGAATGTAATCCTTTTATGGGAGAATCCTACTGGTTTTGGTAGGAATGAAACTGTAATACAGGATTTGATAGTTGTTAAAGCTATATAGTTGAACAGACAACATGATTTTTTCTGTAGAAAACACCTTACTTTCTAAATCTGTCTGTTGAAAAAATCTTTAACAGAAAGAAAATGTCTAACTGTATTGTGTATTGCTAATATTTGCATAAGAAATAGTAAATGTGTTTTCCCATTCTCATGTTAAAAAACAAGCCAACACCAGTCTTGTCTCTTCTGTGTACTGCCTTACACAATGGAAATGCTAATTTTGCAAGCACATCCTGGTGTACATGTCTGATTAAAGCTGTATTTGTTGTACAGATTGACAAAACTTTTAAGAGCCTGTTGATTTCACTGACCAGTTCTAGGAACTTAGTATATTGTCTTGTTTCCACAAATGGTGGTATATACCTCTGCCTATTTTTCTCTGGGATAAAGCTAAGGTGACAAGTTTATTGCTTTTCTGACATACATAGCTGCTTTAGTATTAGTATGCATTCAATTACAAAGTGTGAAATGCTGAACAGAGAGAGAATGAAAATGCAGAAGCTAAATGCTTTCCATTTGAGAGATAATTAGCGATATGCTGTGGTCAGAGCAGTACATTGTATTTCAGTTTTAAGGTGACAAATCTGGAAAAGGTAATGCAGCAGCACTGTGCTTTTATCAAGAACGTGAGACTGTTTTTAAGTAGGTCATGAAGGTAGATGCTAGTGATGGATTTTTGCGACATTTTTAAGATTGCTAAAGAGTTTCACTGAAACCTTTTGATACACAGCTCCTTTTTTGACTGTAATAGTGTAGCATATCAGAAGAAATAAGAATGAAGAATCTCCAGGACTGAATTACTGACACGCATATTGCAGTGGGGAACTTGCATGACTCATTGCATTGAAAAATAATTGAGAATGAAATGCTTTGTGGCATGAGCGACGCTTGTGTTTACAATTGCTTCAAGGTTGGTTTTTAGAGTTTGAAACTAGGAAGCGGCTGCCATAGTATTTTAATTAACAATCTCTTTTTTTTTTTTTTTTAATAGTTTCAAAGGGGGATTAAAATAAGTAGATTCCATTTATTCTGTGGCAAGAGGTGAAAATAATGCATTTTGTAATAAGATTATTTTTTTTAAACTTCAGTCTTCTAAGGCTCAGCATTCTCAAAATGAAAACTTAAATGAGCACATATCAAAGGCAGAAGCAACTTTGATGCAGAAGGAGGGGAAATGTGTTGTGCAGCAGTTGTGCTGTTGCAACGCATTTCACGTGTAGCAGGAACAATTTGCATCTCTGACCATGGGCTGGGAGGTGTCTCTGTGAGGGCAGGTAGTGGACAGAGCAGCTATGAATGACTGCAGAGGCCCATAGTTCGGTTTGCTTTGGACCATTTCCCTTGTTCAGGGAGAACAAACTGGCAGAGGCTGGTTTCTTTCTCAAGTCTGGCAGAAAGGTTAGAAGGCAGGAAGATGTGGCATTGTACCACAATGTGTGAATTAGCAGCCAGGGAGTAGAGATGCAGCAGCCTAAAATACTTTCCCCTTCCCTGCACGCTTAAATGCAAAGTTGTGCAGATACTAGAGTGAAAGTTAGAAGTCTTGGATTTTGACCTAACTTGACTTTTCTGAGCTGCACTGGGAAACGGTGTTAGAAAAGGAATTGAGTACATTCCTTTTATGACTCTTACTGTTTCTGTGATAAATTAAGAATTAAATGAAAAATATCGGGCTGGCCACTTCAGCAAGGTCAGGGTTTTACCCATTGTGACAAGTAGGCTCTGAAGCTTTCCAGGCTGAATATTTTTTTACATAATACCATGGGGACGTTAGCTTCTAGTCCATCCGGAGGTTTCTGGGGAGAGATTTTCAAGGGGATTTTCTGAGAGATAATTAGAAAAAAACCCTGAGTTTATCCTCAGTGGGCTTCAATTAGCCTTACAAGGATCTCCCCATCCGGTGAAAGGTTGACAGGATGTCTGCAAATCAAATTGGCTGGATGATACCACTCTAGGTATTACTTAAATTAGGGGTTCTGTTGTGTCTAGGGTACTAAGATAGTAGCAGTTTCTGTGGCATTTAATATTTCTTAAATTATTAGTGTTTTGCAGGTGTAGGTTTTCTTTTCACTGTGCTAAATAAAAAGACATCTTTGTTATATTTAATATGATTCAGTATGCTAACTGCTGGACTGATGAATTAAAAGGTAGTGCAAAAATATGCAAGTTTGGATGCAGTGAATTAAGTAACATGCTGGATCTGTTATTTAGTGTAACACTTTTTACTGTAAACATAATTTGCTCATTTATTTACATTAGACGTTATTTGAGTGTCCTAAGTGCATTACTACAGCTGCAAAAACCACCCTATTTTGTTTAGAACAGGATTTAGAAGTAGATAGGGATGTAAACATATCTAAGCAGAACTGTCAAATGAATTATTTTTAGTTAGAGCTTTTCAAAGGAATGCTGTCCTTAGAAAACATTCAATAAATGTTGCTTTTCATACTGCATTAATTATGGAAGTCTCTGCATAGTTTTTTGTTTTGTTTTGGACTGGTTAGGTGTCATGGTTTAGGGTCAGGGCGGCCCCTTAGACCTAACAGACGCTCTCTGTTAACCCCCCTCCCTCCCCAAAAGGGAACTGAAAGGGAATAAGGGAGAGAGACTTGTGATTAGAAAAGGAAACTAGAACAGCTTTAATGAGAATAATAATAAAATAGAATATGTACAAATATATACAAAACCAGTATAGAACCCAACCCCCCCTGATGGTAATTACATCACCGTCACCACTGATGTTGTAGAGCAGGCACCGGGGGTCCCAGCCTGGGCCCTGCAGCAGACGGGAGCTGTGTTCAGGAGCTGGATTCTGGTACTGGATTCAGGAACACACCGATTGGGATCAAAGGCAGAACGGACAGAGGCCTCCTTGGATACTCCAAGGAAGCAGCCCAAGAGGGGAGAACAGCCCAGGAAAAAGAAGCCCTATAGACCCTCCAGATCCCTCTGCTTTATACCCAGTATGACGTATATTGGCTGGAATACCTCTCTGGTCAGTTTGGGGTCACCTGCCCTGTTGGCTCCTCCCTTTCACTTTCCTGCACCCCCAATGTGGTTCACAAGATCCATCAGTGGCCTTGGTCTGCACACCAGTCCTTGGTAGTGACTCTAACTCTAATGGGGTGTTATCACTGCCAGCAGCAGACACTGTCTGTGAAAACAGGCTGCTAACTTCAGACAGTGCAGTGAGTTAGAAGTACTGAACTGAAAAGTAAAATCACTGAACAGAATTAGTTCTGTTTTCACTCAAACCAGGACAGACATTCAAGTTGACCATTTTGCAGGTGTCTTATTTTAGTGATCAGCTGTTTCTGTTGCACTCCCTGTCCTTTCTGTACTTTTTTTCCCTAGTTCCTAACTTGTAAATCTTTTAGGATCCAAGCTCTTCTTTGAATGGTATGAACAAGAACAAAAAACTGCCACCTTCCCTTACTAGGGTCTGTGAAGTGCATCCTAATAAAATGCCTTTTACCTGTTAGTAAAACTAGCTTTGTGTGACCTGTAAATTGTGTTTTATGCTTCATAGCTGGAGAGGTCAATCTTCTAGACAGTGATCTGAATGCTGAAACTAAAGTCAGGCACACCTGGACCCCTGGAGCCTTGATGTACTACGGGAGAGCAGAGCTGCAAGCATCTGACCACAGGTAAAGTCCTAAGCAAATAATTGGAGAAAGAGCTGCTAGGTTTGAATGTGTCATTCTGAATTACACCTTCAGAGGTGAGGGACTGAGTCTGTTTGTAACAGGAATTACACCCTTACTCTGTATTCAGTATTGATTTGGTGTTTTGGGCCCCCCCCCCCCCCCCGGTGGGTTTTATACCAGAGTAGCAAGTATCTATGGCCCTGTACTGATTTCTGCTATGCTGTGGTCTCAGCAAGGGTGGGGTAAGTGGCAGCAACAGTTAGAGAAAAAGGAGGACTTTCTGTTGCTTGGTTTTGGAAAGCTCTAATATCGAAACACGCTGCTATGACAGACTCCCACTCAGCTTGCTGTGAGAGAGGAGGAGGCTGGGACTGTGTGGCCTGGAGAAGTGTAGGCCATGTACATAAGGCCAGGTGTGACCCCTTCAGAGCAGGGAAGTGTTGGTCTTCCCTTAGAAATGGAGGAGGGAGAAGGAGGAAGAACACAGCCCAGTGCCTTTGATTTGTCCTTATCACTAACTTCCTATGAATGACATTTCTTTGTTAAACTTGTGACCACTTCACTTCTCTAAAACAAATTCTGCAATAAATACACCATGAAAGTTCCCTTGCATTCTGGATAGTCTTTGTCTCGGCCCCTGCACGCCCTATGGAAATGCTACAATATTGTTCCTCAGAGCAGCGCTCAGTGACCCACAGTAGTTGTCTGTGCTTCTCATGGTGCTCTTGCATGTGAGGACTGTTCTGTATTCCAGCAATGGAAGAGCATGCCTCCTGCAATCAATTTCTTTGTGTCAAGACATTGACACTGCTGTGTTCCACAAAGCGTAGTGGAACTGCTGCGCTCATTATATAGGACCCTGAGGATGCAGTCTGCGAAACATGGCTGTTGTACACTGGGTTTCTATTTCGGCAAACTTGACTGCAAAACCTGCTTTTTAAGTACAGTCAGCATGATTGTTTTCCCAAGGTTTGTGCTGGAAAAAGGGCTTAGCTGCATCTTTGTGATGTACAGAAATGCATTATGATTCACTGTGCTTATAGAAATAGTTAATACTTTCTATATGTTGGGTGTTTTGTGGTTTGGTTTTTTTATTTTTTTTTCCCCTTTACATTTCCTTCCTAGATCTGCTGGAAATTGTTGTTTTCATACATTCTGGTAATTTGTATTCCAGAGCCTGCTCTATTGCAAGTAGGAGGCAGCAATTTTGACATAGTTAGAAGAGAAGCCACCCCAGTTACTGCTTTGTGTGAATGTGCAGGTGGAAACCAGAGAATGTGGATTGCGTCCACTGAGATGAGACAGTCTATACTCTTTTAGACAACTTTCTCAATTTTATTTAGGTCTAACACATGGAGAGGTGGTTCTAAGAAATGACTGAAGAAGGAATTTTGCAGTGTTGACTGCTTATAATGTAATGGATTGACATTTGTAGGCTACATAGCCACATTACGCACTTAGAATACCTTGTCCTCAGTTTTAGGAAGAAGACATCTTTATGTGACCTTGTCTAACAGAAAATAATATACTTCCTTTCCAATCTATAGATGTTTTATTTGATAATAAGCAAAGTATCCTGGTATTTTTAAACTGCATGTTTGCTAGAAGTGCTACATGCAATTGTTATTTGAATTCCCTTATGATGTGTCCTCACTGTTACATTCAACTAATGCAGGGCTGGTAAATATAGTTAACAGTGCTCAAAGCATGATCTTCCTGCAGGAAAAATGAAACAATCCACCAGTCATTGAATTTTTGTCTTGTGTTGCCAGCCAGTTTTTTTTCTTTTTCAGTGAGACCTGAAGTAATTTGTTCAACTTCTCTTTCTATGTAGAATGTGCATAGTAATCACTTCCTTCTAAGGTATTGCAAGCTTAATTAAATATTAAATAATAATAAAACATTAGTAAAATATTTGTCATGACATCATGGCATTAAAAATTATCATAGATGTATAGAGTTTACACAGGACAGTCTTTGTCCTTCACACAACTAAGTTCTTACCTGTCCTACTATTTGAGATTGATTTTAATTTCATATAAGCATTTCCTATTTGGTGAGGTTGATCTTCATTTTAAGTGAACAATTCTCCTCTGTCTCATGTAGGCCAGTGTTAGCTATTGTAGAAGTGGAAGTTCAGCAAGTTAATCAAGCTGCCCGTGAGAGTGTTTTCCAGGAAGTGTCATCTTTCCAGGGACCACTGGATGCCACAGTAGTGGTAAATCTGCTATCACCAACGCCTGAAGAGAAAAATGAATTTCCTGAGGACTTGCGTACAGAGCTTATGCAAATGTTTGAGGATTATGGGACTATTGTTCTGGTCAGGTGAGTCTGGGATCTGAAATGGTGTGTCACCTATTAAAAACCACAGACTAGAAATCCCCTTTTTGTCCTGACAGAATTTAACTTTGTATTAGAAAGCAGTGTGCTGAATTCCTGTAACGGCATGTTGAATTCTTCATTAGACATTAAATACAAGTGTTTTGAGTATCTTTTGCCTCTTGTCAACCTGTTAAAGAAACAGTCTAACCACTCTTTTGCCTGAGTGGAGAATTTTATTCAGTACAGCACCATAAAGTGGAGGCTTTGATGTGAATCATCACTTTAGACTCAGGCCTCATTTCCATGCACTGCTTCTGCTGACGGATCCTTGAGGCCCTGCTTCACTTCCTCCAAGGAGGTCTGCTCTCTTACAGTACTCTTCACACTTACTAGGATTTCCTGGTTGTCTCCCCTTTCTTTGGGGGTTCATCTTGCTTATTTTTTAATAGTATGGCTTGTCACAGTTTGAGAGGGAGAGTGAGCCTAGCTGGGATTTATAGATCACTTGGCTCCTCCCCCAAAAATAGAGTCGTAAGGAAAATAAAACTAAAACCAGATACATAGCTTTACAAAACTATCATTCTTGCCTTTAAGTCTTTTCATTTGATGGTGAAGTAAAATGCACTGTTTTCTCTCCTCTGTCTTTTTTCATTAGGATCAGTGGAGGTCAGATGCTGGTGACGTTTGCGGACAGCAAGTCGGCTCTTCGTGTTATGGACATAGACGGTGTCAAAGTAAGACTCTGTCAAGCCTATAATAATAGCTTCCTAGCAGATTTCTCAGAAGTGGTTGCTTAGAATGAGGTAGTGGAATTTCTAGCTAAATCAAGTAGCATTATTTTAAAGAAACAGTGCTCATAACATCTTTAGCTTTCACAGCTGCTGAGGCTTTTAATGCAGTATTTCAGTTTCAGATGGAGAGCAGGTGACTTTTCCACGATTGTGGTTTGGAGATTTTTTGTTTAAGTGCATCAAATAAGCTCCTTCTACCAAGCTGGAACAACATGATTCATTGGCTTCCATGGCAAGCTCAGCGTTAGTAGTAGGCGTCTACCTTCCCATCCCTTGCTCTTCCTTCCCACACACGTACTCTACAATTCATCAACCCCCGCATTTATGCTGACAAAACTATTTGTGGGGCTGCACCATAAACTTAACATTGAAATAATGGATTTAACCCTCATTCTTCTTAAGTATTTGGGTATCTATTGATTTGGCTCATTTTATTGATGTAATTTATAGCACAGACCCAAGCACAATTGTATGTGCATAATGCATAAAGGTGCTGGGAACCTGATTCGGGAACTTTCCAAAGCAATTTTGCCTGCTGAAGCTGCTGCCTTGGATACGTCTCGCCCCAAATGTCATGAAGCAACACATATAAGCAGCTATGGTCTTAATCTGTCTAATAATAAGCTTTCCACATACATCAACCATCATATTTGGAATTTTCTGAGCAGAGTCTTCTTACAGATGGCATCAGGTAGCATATTCTTCTGTGTTTTAAAGCTACTGACTCAAAACTGGAACCCTCCCACACCATTATTACTGCCATAGTACTGTTTTGATGATATGTGGTGTTTCACCTATTTCCCAAATATTTCCCAAATGCAGCAGCAGCACTTTTGAGCTTTAGAGCAACTTTTCTTTCAAGAACACTGGTACAGGCTGAAAATTTGGTTATGGGGATAGGAAGAGTGCTTCCTTTTTTTTTTTTTTTTTTCATTGAGCTTCTGAAATGAAGTTTTAGTTGTCAGTTTCTGGAGGAGTTATGTAATACACTGGCAGCACTTGTTTATTCTTTTCAGGTGTTCTCATTTTGTGAAGTAGATTGGCAAAGGGGAAACAATTCTTTCTTTGCAATAGGTCAGAGGCAGAACAGTGAAGATCCAGCCCAAGACCAAGGACTGGCTAAAGGGCCTTCAAGAGGAAATTGCTCGAAAACGGGACAGTATTGTCCCCATGTCTCCCACGGCAAATTCCTGTCTTCTGGAAGAAAATTTTGACTTCTCAAGTTTGGACTATGACTCAGAAGGTGAGCAGCAGGTTTCCAAGCTAAGTTGTGAGAAATTGCTTTTCTGACTTGGGTTGCACAGAGAAGGTACACTATGAATGTTAGTGGGTAACTTAATTTGTAATGAAGCCACACTTCTTAAAAGGTGATTAACTAAAGCCATGACCCTGCACTGCCTGGGGAGAGAACTGTTGCTTAGATCATCCTACCAATTTAGTGTTACAACATAAATTAGAAAATCCAATGTATGGTACAGTTAGTTGTCAGTATAGACACAAACTGTAATAGAACACATGGGTTACACAAGAACATTGTGCAACATGTATATTGTATTCATTGACTGGTAGGAGAGAGAGACAGAGAATGCCTTTGCTCACTGAGTCTTTGTTATCCAATATTTTAATTCAGGTGATATAGTGGAGGATGAAGATGATTATTTAGATGATGCTCTATGTCAACAGCTAGTAGCGGACACAGCAGAAGATATGCCTGAGGGCTGTGGACATTTCACATCCATAGATTCTTCAAACAAATCTGGTCAAGACCCACAGCTGTATAAAGGTAAATTATAAACAGTCTTTGAAGTATACCCGAAGGTATGTTGTTTGTTCTCCTTTTGTCTCTATTTTCCTGATCATTTATATTTTCACTGTAGATCCTCTAAAGATAAGGGTCATCTTTTTGGTACATGCTCATGCTCAACCACCCTTGAGTTAGTGACTGTAACTGAGGCCCTCAGGTGTGACAGCAATATAAATACTAAAGCTTAGATCCTTCTTCTCTCTAGCCCATGGCAAGGCAGGAGTGCTGACAAATGCTGTCAGGAGAAATTGTTTTTATCCATTTGATGTTGTGCAGCACCAGAGCATACAAGAAAAAATTGTCCATTATTTTCTTACTGGTGAGGGCCAGAGCAAAATCTAACCACAGGATTCCTGTTGATTCAGCTTAGCCCTGTCCTTTGAGCAATAGCTGTGCCAGTGCAGTCAGGTGTAAGCTGGACAGTCCAGGAGGTTGATGTGTTCAAATGGCTTACTTCAGAGAAGCCTGAAGTTTCTCCTTCATTCACCCAACAGGTATATTCTTTCTTCTAGTGCTTCATAAATGTGTGTTACCTTTTTTTCCCTGTCACCTGGCTTGTTTGCACATTAATGTGAAATGACTTGGTAAAGAGAAGATAAAGCTGTGAGGAGAACTCAGATAAAAACTGCAGCAAGAATTAGCCAAGCCAGTGGTAGCCTTATATTACATGTGATCAGGACATGCTGTGGTGACCAAGGATTGACAGGCTGGGTCACATATTAAACACTTCTTCATGACAGGGAGTGATTCAGTAGCTGTCTTTCTGCACTCTCTCAGAAGTGCTTTGTCTTCTGACATAAAAGTGAAAACTTTAATACTGTCCAAGGTTGACTTAGAAGTAGAGTTCAAAAAGATTAAATGAAATTTCTAAGTTTACAAAGACAGATTTTCCAAACAGAGTGATGTGCAGCTTTCTTGCCCACCTTGAGTCGCAGGCTGGGTGCAGTGTGGCCAGACCCAGAAACCTATCTCTGAGGCAAAGAGTAATCTGTCATTATTAAATACTGTGAAGCCAATCACTTCATATTATAGGATGCCTTGCCCTCCAAACACCTCTTGGCCTACTGTGTGATGATTCATTAAGCTACAGAGAATTGCAGTGATTCTTTTCACCCACATGAACTCTTCTCCAAAAAAATATCACAAAGTAAATGGAGATTATAAAATATAGTTTGAAGGAGGTGAAGGAGGGGTCATGATCTCACACAACTCAAAATATGACATATTCAATCCATCTTGAAAGTCTCTGCAATTTCACATGCCTCCATAAGCTTCTAATTCTGCCCGAGTAATTCCTAATCGAAGGTATGATGGTGTCAGACACGACGGAAACAAGTAACGGGCAGAAGGGTGTGTATGTGTGCTCTGAGGTCAGAGAAGGGCATAGCCTCATAAAACTGATGTCCCTGGGAGCTGTTGTCTAAAACCAGTAGCCTTTGAGGGGAAGGGATAGAGTACTGGTGGCTGGTTTTTTTTCTTGTGTGCAGTGTTGCTGACTGAATTTCAAGCTGTGCATTTAGGTGCCTACATGCCCCCCGGGCTCCTACCGGTGAGCCCGTATCGGCGGCTCAGAAGTAGGGGAAAGGCAGGGAGAGGGGGGGGGGGGGTGGGGTTCCTCTGTAATTGCCATCCATTGCTGGAGCAGGAAACTGTAAGGCAGCTCAGTATTCCCTGCAGAGCACAGCTTTCTGAAAAACAGGAACTTGTATAATAATGCCTGAAGTATGAGAGACTGCTGCTACACAGTTCCTTCACCATCCTCCTCAAACCACAGGGACAAAACTAAACCCAGTGGATTCTGGAGCCCAAAAGAACAGAGCTGCATGGCTTGGCAGCCATGTTGGGATGAAAGAACTGAAGTGAAAGCCCTCACTTCAGCAGGCTTGGAAACTAAAGCAATCCCTGCTTCTTGCCTTGCAAGCTGTCAGAGAGGCTTAGATGGGATGGAAGACTGTGTAATAGCCTAGTCATGTAAGGTACAGCCAAGGGCCAGCAGATTGAGGCAGGTGTACCTGTTAGGAGGTATTGCTGGAAAGCTTGAGATGTGATGAGTGATCCATTCAGACCAACTGTTCTCTGTTACAGAAACAGTTGTACTGACCAAGGAAATTTTTCTAATCCTCAGAGGGAATTCCTGTGTTCAGGAAAGAAGAACAAAGGATTGACCATGACTAGCCTCCTCGTGGCTGCCATGACACAGTTTGAATGAGAGCAGGCTGCTGCCAAGTTTGTGAAAAGCTCAGAATTTATCTAGCAAGGTGACTAATAACCTTGAAGCAAGATGCAGGCTGTCTGTGTGTCGGCACAAACAGTTAATAAATGCTGGAAAAGGAGAGAGAGAGGTGTTTGACAAAAGGGTAGATGTTTCCTGGAGTAGGAGCAGGTAGACATTCAGGGAGAGCAAAACAGTGTGAAAGGAGCCATGTCATGCTGCTGAGAGATCTGGCTGAGTCTTGCCATTTGTAATTGCCTCTCTCCTGACCACTCAGATTTGGTGCATCTCACCTAATACCAACCCTTTGTAAAATCTCCCCAGATGATACAGACCTGGCTGATTTGAAGAGGGAGCTGGAGGCAAGCGGGGAATCCCACCGCCGGACTCCAGGAAGGTCTGTGTCCATTCCTACCAGGCCTCGGCCACTTCAGCCGCCACAGAGGCCTCCCCCTCCTGGTGAGTTTAACATTTTTTCATGGCCCCAGATGGACAGTTTTGCCTGACAGTTCTGGGTGACAAAGAAAGTAATACTGTACTGTGAAATTTCAGGCTGTTGAGGTACTTGTACTTGCTTCCCAGTCTGTTTCAGCCTGACTATGGCCACAGTTAGCAATGGGAGAAATTTGTCTTTAGGATGACAAATATTCCACACCTTTAGTGAGGATGGAATGGACCATAGGTTTCATACTAACTCATCACTCAGGTTAGTGAGTTGACTGGCCACTTTGTGGCAATAAAAATACATATCAGTATTTGTGTCTGCTGACTTCAAAAGTCACCGAGTGTTTTCTTTCAGTTTTGTGTTGGTTTGTTGGTCTTTTTTTTTTTTTGACTTAATTGTGATTTTTCTTTTAAAAAGCTTTGACCAAATGCTTGTTCTTGACAGTTTTTGTCCTTTCCTGCTTTGCAAGCACTTCTTGATTGATTTTGTCTTTATGAAAGAAATACAAAGTGGCTTATGATTTTCAGGGAGGCACAAAGGGGAAGTGATGCTCTTCACCTAATCTCTGAGGTGTACCTGAGATGCCATCAGTGTCCTGCTGCTCCTGTTTTTATGTCTGCTTCTGAATGAATGCTGATTGCTAGATCAGCATAATCATCTTTGCTGTCTGTATGACACAAGCTATACATCACTTTTTTTCTTGCAGCCCCAAATTCTCTTTACTATGTGTATTTTCCAGTCTTAAATTAAAGGTTCTCTCAGGCTCACTGGTGGAAGGTGAGTTCTTTGGGATTATTCCCATTCATTTCTGAGTGTTGCAGAGAAGTGACAACACTGATATCTGTATTTCTGTGTCTGGAATGCAATGTTAATGCTCAGGTGAGGTTATTAAATGAAAGCAAGACTTAATGAGGAAACTGCTTCCTGATACAGTTTAAGATTTCAGCATTTTATTCTGTGTTGATTTTTTTTTTTTTTTCATTTTAGATTAGACCAGTAACAGTTTAGCCCATCACTCCTCCTAGATTGTGGCACTCGGGCAGAGGGACTCAAGGTCCCCATTGTCCTCCAGGAAGGTCTTGCCTAATATGTCTGCCCCTGGAGGGGCAAGGAGAATAACAGCGTCTCTTTCGTTTATCACAAACAATTTCAAGGCACATTGGTTATGCTCCATTGCAGATAAAATGTTGTATCAGCTCTTCAATGTAAAAAGCCATTTTTATTCCTCTTTCAGCTGGAACATCAGGCAAAAAGTCCCCCTCGGATGGTTCCCTCTCTCCAGGAAGCCACTCGACCTGCTCCATCCTGGCAACAGCAAAGCTGTTACCTGGAGCGCCCCAGCAGCCGGTGAGTCCTGCCATTCAGCGTGGCCACTTAGTACTGTTCCCATCTCCCCCATCTCCCTACACTCCATAGACACTGGGCATCGCATACACGATGCGTCCTTCATACAGGGAAGGAAGCCCATCACATGCCTAAGCTGGAAACGCTGCGATCAACTTCTTGTACTGTAATACTAGACCATAGGACCTGCTGGACACTTGAAAAATGTTATTAAAATGACAGGAATTAGAAAGCCAAAGAGGGAGAGAGAGGGAACCAGGTGCAAGATCAGGGCACCATTGGTTTATTCCACATGCTACTTTCTGACAAATGCTAACTTGTATTTTCAACACCATGACAATATGCTTTAATTCTTCTCTCACCTCTTTTTTGATGGGCTGTGCCTGTGCCCGTCCAGCATATAGGGAAAGCCTTGACCATGGCTAGCAAGGCTGTGAGCCCTCTGAGTAGACCCAGACTGGAATGTGGAAAGAGCTCCCAACTCCTCCTTTTTTGGATGAGAACCCTAATACATTGGACAAGGGATAGCTGAGTCTGGCTGGGGCAGTAAAGCCATCGGCCTGTCTGTCAGCTGGTAGCAAAGATGTAATGTCTGCCAAAAGACTCCCTACCATTTCTGTAGGATTTATAGATTGCCAAATAGCCACTGCCAAAACCAGAACTTTAGAGGTGTGTGAGTTTAGCTGTAAGATTACAGGTGTACCAGAAAAAAACCAGTTTTCTCCAAATGACTGATTCTCTACTTTTTTTAAGCCTAAAGTCCGGACTGGAATAAGTAAACCGTACAATGTCAAGCAGATCAAAACCACCACAGCTGAGGAAGCAGAAGAAGCTATTAGATGTCTTATGGAAGCTAAAGGAGGTAAGCACAGCTTTCTGACTGACTTCTAAAAATCTTTAAATAAAGAAAACTGTAGGTGTTAGTTGTCCTTCCCATCGCAGCCCAGATGTATGTATTTCTCTTCAGAAACTTACCTGAACGCTGACAATCTTGCAAGATTGTACTGTGTGTTCTCTGTCAGTTTTGATAATATTAACCTTTTTTTCCAAGATGACTCAAGCTGTGTATTTTGTTGCAGAATCTGTTACTGGGAGCCCTTCAGGTTTTTAGTCTAAAAAATGAAAAGATAAAGATGAGATTTTCCTAAATAGATGTTGCCTGTGTTAGCTTAGGGTTGCATAAAGGATGTTTGCCACTCTATTTAGTACATGCTCACTATTCCAGGCAGGGCTAGAGAGCAAATACAGCTATGGGAGAAATAACCTGGATTCTGGTCACATTTGGAGAGCAGGTATAGTTGTAGCCTAGACAGAAGTTTGCACCACTCCAGCTTGAATAACTAAACTAAAAGGCTTCTCTGTGTACAGGCTCCCTGTTGTAATCCCTGGAGAAGAGAGCTTCTTGAGAGGGCAGGCAGAGCAAGAAACTAGCTTAGGTATTAAAACTTAGGTGGTATGAATATACCCTCCAGGCTTGCAAGTACTCTTTCTGCTGATCCTGTACAAATGAAAAAGAATGCAGTATGACTTTAAGATAGCTCTCTGAGTTTGCAAGGCTCTCAGTTTAGGAGGAAAACATCCTTTTTTAATTTGTAAATAGAGCAAATGCAGTTTGGAAGAATCCAATTTAATTAGAAATATCATAAAGGCATCTTGATGTTTGTTTATTAGAGAGTACTATTTGGTTGTTGGTTTGGGGATTTTTGTTTAAGATTTACTCTCCTTTAACTTTGAAATTCTCATTAAGTATTCCAGTCTGTGTTGGTGAGGAAACTAATCTGGTCAGCATCACATCCAGTCCCTTGTGCTGTACCACCAGCTGGCTTTTACAGTTCTTGCCCAGGTACAAGACACACCTCAGTATCATTGTCTTGATTATCCAAATAAGGAAACCAGGGCAAAAGGAGACTCAGGACTTGAGTCCAGTACTCCTGAAGTCTCAGACAGTGTTTTATCCACTTGGCCAAATGGTGACACAGCACTTCTGGTTTGGCATGAAATTATTTCGGACAGGGGAATTTTTCCATAACTGCCTCCTACAAATGTGCCAGGATTTCAAAGGTCTGTGTTTATTTCCTGGTCTGGGCACATTCTGTTTAGGCATGCACATTTTGGGAAACGTGACTGTGAAAGCTAAACTACATTCTGATCGAGCCAAGACATTGTTTTTACTTTTCAGGACTACAGGAAGATGCAGTAAAGCCTCCTCCAACTAAAAACCAAACGTTCACCAAACCTGAGCCTCTCCCCAGCCTCACAAAGTCAGCATCATTTCAAGGGCCACAGGCAGGACCAGTGCTTGTGCCCCATCGCCCACCACCCAAAGTTCCAACTACAAAGAAGCCAGTACCCCTGCAAAGGACCGGAGTCAAGGTGGAAAATGTAAGACAGTTGCAGCCAAATGCATCTAGGCTCCATTACAAAGTGTGAATGATGGCAGGAGACATGGGCTGTTGAAAAATTTGTGTGAAGTCCTGTCATTTAAAGTTCAAAGAAGGCACTAAAATGATTTTGTGTATTGCAGTCACCAAGGCATAAAAATGTACTAGATCAGAAAGGAAAAAGAGCCTTGAGTTCCTTACTCAGACATATTTAGCTTTTCTATTTGTCAGTTCATTCTCTAAGTCTTTGTTACTTCTGGTTCGTTGAAACCTTCTCAGGATTTAAGACTCATCCCTTCTTTATCACAGTTTACTTCTGACTGCATCATGAGTGGTCTGCTCTCCACTGATCTGAGGCAGCTTCTTGATCAGTATGTTCTGTTTCCTGTTCAGAAATAACCAGCTTTTCTCACAAACCTAATATTGGAATTCAGCCTTTCATTTTGGATTCTGGATTCTACTCAAGAGATCAGGTTCTTAAAAATACAAACCTGTAGGTGCTGGGGTTTTAATCTGTCTCTCTGTCAGGTCTCTACAAAGGAGATAATAGCTTTCCACCTCTAGAGCTGCTACGATGATTATTTAATGGGGAAAGCAAGTTACATACAAGAGAGACAAATACAACCTTTCACATTCTTTCTTTGACAGAACCTCTGCTAGGAAGCTCTGTCCTAAATTGTTAGGACTCCTGCCTTACCTTCCTTTGTAAAGGCATTCAGCTCTTTTCTATTATGGACTTTGTGCAATTTCTACTTGGCAGATTCAAAATAGGAAAAAACAAAACCAAAACAACCCAGACAATACAGCTTGTGGCCTTTCCTTAAACATTCAACAACAAGGAGGGCTCTGTTTCTTTTATGTGTTGTCGACGTTCCCAGGGCACTCCCAAAAGGTGCTGAGAGGGATGACTATGTTGGCATTAGTTACATGAAATCTTCTCCAGGAATATTTCACTTTGTTCACTCCTTCCTCCATCTGAGTGAATTCAGATGGGAGTTGTGTGCTTGAAAACCTCTGCCCAAGCCACCTCTGTTGTTAAAAAAGCATGCCATCCACTGTGGGTGGCTCATCAGAAGTGGCAGGGGATATGACTATCATAAAATAGGCTGGATATTTTGACTGCATTAAAAAGCCTAACAATTATCTTTTAATACTATTGGAAAGTAATAGTTAAAATGCTTTCATTCAGTCACAGTGTGAGAAATCTGAAGCAGCCCCTGCCCTCTTGATCTGAGCTGGACTCCAGTGATTTATGTATCTTTAAACAGTGAATATATGCTAGGTTGTACTTTGAGAGTTTACTTTTAGCTTCAGTTCCTAGCCTCAGTAAGATGTGACAGAGCCATTAATGCATTTCTTTGGTTAGCTTAAGCTAATTGTCCTTCAGCTTTACATATCAGAATGTACCCATACCCAAAAGCATGTGCTAATGGCCCCATTAATTTAGCCCTCCCTATGCATTCTTGTTTAAATATTAGTCAGCAGAGAGATGTAACAAATAAGTGACTCCTCAGAACTGCATTAATTTGGCCAGGAGCAAAATCATAAAGTGAAAGAGAGGTGGGGTCGGAAGCAGCTGTATTTCTCATACAGAGAGCAAACAGGCTCTAGGATCCTTGTCCTCAAGTAGCGCTCTGTAGATGAACGCTTGTCTAAGGCATGATGCATGAGAACAGAACTAAGCAGGTACAGTATAAAAACTGTGCTGTCAACCCTCCTCTCTCTACTGCTTCTTTTTCTTCCAGTACTGTCAGCTTCTCTCAGTAATGCCATCCGTAAGATTTGCACTAGTAGTGACTCAAGAGTTTAAGATACCCTTTTTGTTCTCAAATATCTTGTTCCTTTTCTTCCTTAGGCTACGTCTACAGTCGAGCAGCTTGACCAACAGACAGTACAATCTCTATTTGGCTTGCCAGAGCCCTGCCTAGAAGCTGGAGCTGTTCTTAGTCCAACCAGGATTACTCCAGTCCCTAAACCTAGAACACCACAATCTGGGAAGCCTGAGGAGAGCAGGAGCGGTGAAAGGCAGACCCCCTCAGCAAGGATGGCTGAGGCCATCGCCCTGCCTCCCCCAAATACTTCCTTTGTCCCAAAGGTGCCACCACGAAGAAAGAAGTCTGCTCCTGCAGCTCTTCACCTGCAAGTTCTCCAGAGCAGTGATAACCCACTTTTTAGTGGGTTAATGTTCAATTCCAGCAACAACAATTCTGGGTCCTGCCTCCAGACTCAGGATGCTCATGCCCCTGTATGGTCTGTGCTCTCAGATCCTACATCTTCTGCCACCCCAGAAAACAATACAACTAAGCAGCTGGCACCAAGGGCTGCAGAATTGATGGGTAACCTGCAGGGCCCTCCTGTACCAGAAGGCCAGTGTCCACAGCTCTCAGATACCAGCTCCCTTCCAGAAAACACCAATCTTTTGGACCTAGACCCTGATTCTAACTGCTCTCTCTCCACACAGGCAGCATCAGCTATTTCTCCAGCACAGGCTCCAGCAAATTTAAAACAACCCACCTTGAAAGATTTCAGTCACTGGGTTACTTTTAGTGACGATGAAGACAGTGGTGCACTGTCAGAAGGGTTCAACAAACTGCTTGTCTTAGAAAAAAACAAAAATAGCTTGATGAAGACAAATACTGACTTAGACCTGTAAAATTTTGTCCCCTTAATGTTCCTATAAAAATCATAATTATGATGCAAGATAAAAATAAATCCTTTGGACAAAGATTTTTATTTAAGGAAGTAGAGCATCTGTCCATGCTACATTTCATATTCATGTTTAAATATACTGCCCCTGGAGGGAAGTATGGAGTATATACAACCTAACATTACCTGCAGCTTGTTTGAAAAGTTCTTTATTATAAGTTATTCCTTTTTATTAAACCATCTTAAGATGTTTTATTTCATTTTGGGTACAAATCGTGTGTAAGAACATATAATGATGTATGGAAAAAAGACCTTAAGAAAAACATTTCCATGTGAAATTTATACATTAATCCATTTCTGTCACTTGGAATAAAGCATCCTTACCTTAAATAGACTGCTATAGTTATTCTGGAACAAACATCCCGAAGGGGAATATATGCCAGTATGACTACAGCAGTAACACTGGTCTTGTTCTGCTACTCCGTTTCCACTGTGGAAACAAGGCTTAGACAGGATCTTCTTGTAGATCTTAATTAGCTGCAGTGATGGCAGGCCCTGGCACTTACCTTGTTAAACTCATTCCTGTGTTAAAAATGAAATTAAAGGTATGTATGATGGGGCTGTAAAGCAGAACCGTGAGTGGCCAGGCCCAGGCATCAGCAAGAAACACCCGGTTTTACTCCAGACCAAGCACATGAAACCCTGTAACACAGCAGACCTCTTAAGTGCTGTGCTGTTGCTGGCACAGCAATAGCACACCTCAGCTATTCTATTCTAAAATGCTTGAGTAGGCTCTTGCCTATTGCTCTAAATTACGAGATCAAAGGCATCCCTACTTGATTTTTCTGCCACAGTTCCAAAACTCACCCTGGCTTTGCCCACAGGAAGCCAATGCCAGACAAGGCACTTTACAATGAGCTACCATGTGGGCAATGACAGGTCCTTTTATGAAGAGCTACTATACTCTTTTTGTGTATTATCTATGTAAATGCTGTGGAAATAGGGTGAATAGCCAAGAGCTGCTGATGACATAGGTCACTAGCATATTAATGTCTTATGCTAAAGACAGTTTAATAATTCAGTAGTGTCCCTGTTACCATTCTGTTTCTTTGTAAGAAAATGCCATGTCAGTCTTTTATTTCCACAGTGCAGATGAGGAGAGACCTGGTCTTGCAACCCAAGTTTCTGCACAGGCAATCCTGAAACTAAGCCACAAGTACAGGACATGGGACAGCAGAACCTCCTGCAGAGGACCAGCCACTTACAGCCTACCACTGAGCTTGCCCACTCCCAGTAAAGCTCAGCTTGGACACCAAACTGGTAGGCTGGTAGGGGGTGGAAGTGTGCAGAGCTACTGCTTGCGGTGTGCATTTCTGCTGATCATCAGCTACACAGTCTGCTTGTTTTGTACCAGGGAAGGACCTGCCACGTGCTTCCCTTTCACCTCAGCAGCTGTGGTAGACCTGTGCTGAAGCAGAGGGCCAGGCAGCCCTGAGAATCAGTATGATCACTGAACATGAGCTGGGAAGGCTAAGAAATGAACTAGAGAGGGGTAACAGCATCTGAGCCTGAGGACAAATCTAAGAAGCACGTGCACCACTGTCAACAAAGCTGTTGCTCAGGTGCGCGGTGCCTCCATACCTGGGAGGCAGCTGCAATGCACTAAGACTAACTGGGAAGCAGCTCCCCTCATCTGTCCTGTTCTGCATGTTCTTGCAAAGAAAAGATTTAAAATATGATCATGTTCAATATCCTCAGGGATATGGTTTAGTGGGGGACTTGTCGGTATTAGGTTAATGGCAGGACTTGAAGATCTTAAAGGTCTTTTGCAATCTAGGCACTTCTGTGATTCTGCAGTGGTCCAGACTATGGCAGCTGAACTAGGGGCAGCACCCCCTGCTGAACACTGTAGAAACTCCAGGCAAGTCGTGCTTTGCTTTGTCATGCCTGCTTTGCTTCTCCCTTACGTTTACCCAGTATTCCACCAGAGCCTACAGGACCAGTGTGTCGGGTGAGGCTGTAGCTCACTTACCATGAGGAGCTACTCAGCCCAAAGCTGATTTGATCTTCCTAGTGATGTGATCTCTCATTTATTAGCAAGCCAGCCCAAGCTTTTGGCAAGGCTAATTCATGGTGCCTAATGTGTCTGTTACCTCTCTAGCTACACAGCTTTGGCCTTGCCAGTGCAGTAAAACCAAACACTGCAGATGCCATATAGTCAAAGCAGGAGGTTAAAATTGAGGAACAGATTGCAACTTGTCATGGTAACTTCTAAGAGAAGCATCAAGATCTTTTATTATTAAAGAAAGAGAACATTTTTAAGCAGTTGGTGAAGCTAAAAAAAAAAAAATTCAGGTTTTGTTGGTGTTGTTTTTTTTTGTGGGTTTTGGTGGTTTTTGTTTTTGTTTTTAGAAGAGATGTATTTAAAAAAAAATCAGAATAGTTTTTTATTCCATAGGAAAATTAATTGGCTTCTTCTCAGGTTCTTGGAAACTGGGAATTCAGCCACTTTCTTACTTGCAATATGCTTACCTCTTTCACTGCCAATGCCAAATTTTGAACACAAGACAGCGCGTGAGGATGCTGCCTTTGTTTGGGCACCTGCCATCCCCCTCTGCTTCCTCATTTGCTGGACACTTCAAAAAAATCCCCAAAACCTTCAAAAGCCAAACCAATAAACCCCAGGACTAAGCCTCTTAGATGAGTGTCAGTTTAACATGGTAGCAGGTTGGTGAATAATGCTGAAGCAAGATACTTATTTCCCTCCATGATGACACGGAGCTTTAGCCTCTGTCCTCTTAAAAAAAAAAGAAATATATATATATATATATATACACAGTGAATATTTATGGCCACATTTCAGTATAAAACATTAAGAGCAGTTAAAATGAAATGGTACTTTATATGCCCATATCCAACATTTTCTGCAAAGATAATTAACAGCTCTAGGACAGCTAATTTACATGTTAATGAAAGTGTTAGCAGGAAAGCTAATTAAAGTGGATTTATACAAGTCAAATAAAATCTGCTTTATTACTCTCCTTGAATAAGAGAAGTATCTGGCCTTTAGCATTATATCTTATGTCTGTGTATGTGGCAAGCTGCCCACTGAAGTATGAATCCCTACAGCTAGCTGGTTTATACTGTCAGTGACAGCATATACTTGTTCAATAGCAGCAAATCAAGGGAAAAGAACAGACAGTCCATCAGAAAAGGTTACAGCAATGAATGAGGAATCTCCTGTCTCAATATATCATCTTCCACTCCAGTGCCCAACACCCCAGACAACTGTTTCTGTCAAAGCCAGGTGCTTGTGACCTGGGTTCTAGTTCTAACACTCAGAAGAAGCAAAGCAGGGCCAGACTTGCTCCGAGTTTGGGAGACCACTAAAGAAAATTCAGACCACAGACAATTTTTTTCCTTATCATTCAGAATTAAGTCAGGCCCAGCCACCTTATGAACTGAGGCCAAGTAACCTGAACCATCATTAGCTGGCATCTGCAACTAGGCAACCCACACTGTGGCTCTGTCCTCAGCTCTGCTGCCCATTTTCACCAGTGGAAGCCAGTGTTCTCAGTAATGGCTACCAGTCTCGAGGGCGGTGTAGTGGGTGGTAGGGAGTGGCTATCCCATGGCATTTTACATGTTGTGAACCCAATACTTGGAAATGTTAAAATTGTTGCCGGGGCTGTGAAGCCAGGTAGGAACCATTTACCACATGCAAGTACAGAAGCACCTGCCTGCTTATCTAATGTGAGAGACTTTGGCAAGAGACTAACACCGTGTGAGCTTGCCCAGGACTCTGAAGTACAGCAACTTCAAGTTGCTACAGCATGCTGGTTGTTCAGCTGCATTTGCACTTGGGGTGGGCAAGTGCTTCTCCTTGGCACAGCAACTGCCCAATTTAGCTTTTTGAAGTGGGTGGTCACTGAAACAAATGAGACCCAAACCCACAATACTGTATAGACTTTCCACTCTGACCCAGCAACTTTCTTGTTCTTTTCTTTTTGTCCAGAATTGATCTTATCACCAGGTGGAAAATTTCTCCTTTCTAGTCATTTGCTCTGCCTGGCACCGTGAAGCACAAATCCCACTGAAAGCCAGTTTGCACCACTGAAATCACAGCAATTAGAGAACCTGATGACCTAGAAATACCAATACAGTTATACAAGAGTTCTGGACAATAAGTGTGTGAGGATTGACAAATTCCTTTTAGCCTTCTTGGACAGTTCATACACACATGTGCTAACCACATCTGCAGCTGTGTTCCCAGCTAAATGGGATTAAGGGCATAGTTTGAGACCTAAGAATTTACATAAAGGCACTATTCTGAATTAATGTGACACCAGGGAAGCACAAAAGCTAAGTTTCTAAAGGGATGCAGACGTGACCCTCTGGCAAAAGACCCTCAAAGCAACATCTGTATGTGGTTTAGGAAGCTCTTTTGCAAAATCTGAAAGCACAACTGAAAACCTGTTCAGTTTGGTAAAACTGATGACCGGCTGCACCCACCCAGTACTCAACACGACATTCTTCCAGCATAAGACAATCACTAAAAAATAATGCAGGTCTTTAACAAAAATAAACATAGCATTCAATTTGCAGGTCATTCACCTTTAATGCATTTTGTGGCATATCCAGCACATTTTGAAAAACATGTTTCATTACTATATTCAAAGTTCCCCCCCAAAAAATACCAACCCAATGCCAACAACCCCTCCCCCAAATATTAGTTTTAAAAGTTACACATATATACATACAGTTACAAAAAGGAGAAAGTTGCCTCAAGAGTTCCAGTTACAATAGCAAAACACAGACAGTTACTGAGATTGTCATTGATCTGAACGCCTGTAAGCCAAGGATGTCTATTAAAATCAATACAGGACTTGTCACACTAAACATGCATTCAGTTGGCAGAAGCTTTGTCTATTCACAATTAATTCCACATACCCTGTACTTTGTGAATACAAAGTGTTCTAATATATTTACACTCTGAAGTTTAAACCACAGTGTAAAAATGATAAACCTCTTTAGAAGTTAAGACAGCTCTGTTACATTTTCTGTCTGAAATACCACCATGCAGTGTTCTTACCTACATCTTGGTTAGGGGGAAAAAAATGCACTTTTTGTCAGTGTAGTGCTGTACGTTCTCTGAATTCTACTCTGCAACTCCATCAGGTCAAGGCTCGACTTCCAGAAGTGCATTTTCAGATGTAGTGTCCTCCTGGGCTGGAGTGCTTTCGAGAGGGAACAGCTGAGGTGGCCTCAGGACCTGGCAGGACTGTAACAGCTACTGGTGCCTGCACCAAGCGCCTGCAGAACTGCAAAGTGCATCCCACCTCTTCAGTAGCTTTCACCACCATAATTTTAGGGCCAGTGACATTAGATCATCTCACATAAGTGATGCCAAGAGACATGCTAAAGCCTGTTGTCAGTGCAGGCCTTATTTAATGAACGGTCATCTAGGGCGGTGTGGCCCAATCATAGCCTGTGCTTGTTAGATTTCAGACAGGGTTGGGGGTGGAAAGAAAGGAAGGAAAGAGACTGCAGTTGGACTAGGCTGCTTTTAAATGCATTGCAAACTAAGACTTAAGAAAAGTGAGCACTGCCTTTTTTTTTTTAAATACTCAAATATTTTAAAATACTCAGTACTTCTCATCAGTACTGTTAAGGTATTCTTAACATAAACATAGACTCAAGTAAGTCAACACTGCTTTTCTCTATATCTCCACCAATAAATACACTTAGGCCTCAAGAAACCAGAACATCTGGGATCTTCCACATTTCCAATGGGACCTTATGTTCACCTGTATTTTTTCCTGCTTTACTTTACCTCAGCTCCAAACTCTAAGCATTAGCTTTCTTGTCAGGGCCTACATTTGTCTTGAGCATTTTCAATGCTCTTCTTTAAATCAAGAACCCAAGCAATGTCTCAGGTTGCTAAGATTAAGAAGAAAACGTACAAGAAGGTAAACATTGGTTTAATTTTCATTTATACAAATTAGAACAACTACAGTTGTCTATGCAAGACAACCCACCAGCCCCTCTCTCTCTCATGCAGAAAACATATGCCTTATTTGCTGACAAATCTGGGTGGTCCATTAAAAGAAACGGCAAATTACAAAACCTCCCCTAATTGTGCCACTGGACTATTTAACACAGACAGGAAACCAAAGCTTTGAGGCAGCCAGATGCTGCTCCTCCTCTTTGACACAACAAATAACCACCTCAGTTAATTGTTTCCGATTCTCTAAGACTTTAGTCCCAGATGTACATTTAATGATACAACCTACCTCCAGAGCAAGGTTTGGGGTTTATTTTTGCTAAAAGGAGATATCCTGAGCACTCCCATAGTTTAGCTGTCTTGCTCCAGAGGGGATATCTGTAGAATAAATGAAACTTCTCTTTCACTGAAGCCCTTTGCCCTCACAGCCCAGTTGCTGGGGAATTTACACATTTTGTCAACAGAGCACGTCCATTCTTAAGACAAGAACATTCCAACATTTCTTTTTGCCAAGTTTGTAAGACTTCAGTCTGTATTTGTTTTGAGTACATTTTAGAAATAAGTTGGAGAGGTGTCTAAATTAGAGATGTACTAAAAATTACTTCAGCAGCAGTTATTACTGACATAGTGGCTTTGTAGTTCTGCAGATCCCCTAAAAAATGTTAGGAGGAGAACTTACTGTGTTACACCAAATGGTGTAAATAAGCAGCCATGGATGACAAAAACTCAGTCTCCAAGTTCCTGGGCTAAAACATCCTGAATGAACTGCAGTGTACGTTGGTACAGGAAAGTATCCTTCTTCTTTGGCTTACAAATATTTAGATGATTAACATCCACTGGAATAAAGTCTCCAATTCCTAATTCTGGGAAAGGGGAGGGAACAAAAAAAAAAAAACACCAAAAACCTGCTAAAGTTGATAAGATCACATAAAGCACATCCTGCATTAGCAATTTCTCTTCCAAAAGCACCTTCTCCTGTGATCTGTTTAACTGTTTTGTCTTCATTAATTTTTAGTGTGCTAACAGTGTCAGTACACACTGTCATAGGCAGAGCTATACATTACCACAAACCCCACACTGGTAAGCCATTAGGTCAGAGTTCTACTGTCTTTATTGGGAATACACAAATGTACATTTCTGCATATAGACATCCCTGAAGAATCAAAACTTCACTTACCAGCACCTGACTGACAGCAATGTCCTGACTGAAGTTTAAGCACTGACATAAACAGGGATCTAGATTCTGATCACCACTAATTGCTCATATTCCTTATAAAATACTTCAGAGTGGAGATCAAAAATAGGACTAGAATGAATCTAAAATATGCCACAAATCACTACACACATTTCCAGGGAAATGAAAAATGTAAATTGCTTAGTTGTAGAATACAAGTAATCCCTTTTCAGCCATTGATTTTGGGGCACACTACAGCATTTATTCTTTCCTGACAGCTATCACTACTAGTGAGCTTTCCAGTTAGGATGCTGTGACTAACACATTCCAGTTTATTCATTCAACCTCCTGAGAAATATTCCATTTTGCTTGGAACTGCATCTTTAACCCAGTAAAATTACACCTGAGCAGGATGAAGGTTTGCTGTCACATCACAAAGCATGCGAGTTAACAGTCAGTGTACTGCTTGTCAGCCTGGGTTTGGAACAGAATGAGTGGCATAGTGCTGAACCGCCACATACCCTCAAGACTTCCAAGAGCTCATGTGCTGCATTGTGAGCATTGTCTTCTCTAGAAGAGGAGAAATATGCTACCAAATTATAAGAGCACAGTGCTTATTTGTGCACTCTGTTATCCAGTTCCTCTTTTTCAATTTATTTTGTTAAATAAAAAATATATATAAAAAAAAAATAAAAAAAAAGACTGCCCAGTTTTTCAGTCATTGCCAGTAAAATTGCATCAGCAACATTTTCACAAACAACTGCTTCTTGAGAGGACACGCTGAGAAAATACTGCTAAATACTGACTCAGGAAAACAGGGATGTATAGTCCACCCTTTTCAGAGCAACTAACTTTCCATCTAATCCAGTGGGTTTAACTGGTGGAAAGCCTGACCTAAAACCCACAAAGCAGCGGATTCTGTTCAAGGCCTTCCAGTTACCTTGGGCAGTGTGGAAGAGGGTTTTGCTCAGGGAAAAACTGAAAATGTCAGACTTAAAACCATTCTCTAAGTTGAACACCCATAAACAAAACAAGAGAAAGAACTGCCTGGTTTTCCCTTCTCCTACAAAAGGCAAAAAGATAGAGGGAACTCTTCAGGAGGCAAATGCTATTGCTTGAGTACCCGAGATATGGAAGATAAAGGATTCTTAACACTGAAAAACAGCTTCATGACTTTCCCTCCTTTAGCAGCTTACTAATTTTCTTTCTTATTTTTTAAAGGAGGAAATAGCTGAAATTTGCAGGAGATTCTTAAACACTATTCAGCCTACCAATAGAAGGACAAACAAGTTACTCATAGTTACAAAGGAAAGTACTATGACAATGTAACATTAGACCAAAACCTACCCTGCTTTTTTTTCAATAAGCAACTATTACTCACATTTAGAAAAATCAAACAATTGTTCTTCTAAGATAAATGTAGCTGCCTCTGATCTCAGCAGGGAGACTGTAGTTCAAACTCAGGCAAAAGTTTAAACAAAAAACCCCACGACATAACAGATGTATTTTTCTGGGTCTTAGCCCTTAGAACTCTTCCTCATTATTGATGCTGACTTGAATGTATACAAAATTAAATAAATTACATGGCTTTTTCACTTACTTGCTGATTCCAGAGGTACGACGTGCAGTTTTATCATGCTGCCTATGTGTGTTGGTAAGGTTTCTGCAAAACTCAGCACTGAAAATTTTTTGTCTTTGGCAAAAGACAGGAAATCATCATTCAGCTCTTTAAGGGCAGGAGAATCTGAGAAAGAGCAAGGTAATTGTTGCAATGTTATCTTGACCATAAGATTATAGCATTTGTCTGGCACGACTGCATTCCTAAAGAGATGTTTTGGAAAAATTAATACTCCAGTAAAAGTAGCAGCACTTTGTAATCCCCTTTTCCAGCTATCATATGCAACAAGTGTTTATTTTTGGACAGCATGGGATTTGTCTAGAATTTTGTCTAAAGTCCAGCATGTGTTGAGTTACTACGTTGAGCAATGGCCCAAGCTACTCTTCCACAAATTTATTCTGACTCTGTTTCCCCCCTCACCTCTGCAATCAAATGAAAGAGTTACTCTGAATTATTGACAGTAAGGCAACAGACAACCCAACACATAAAAAGGTTTGTTGGTTTTATCCATCTTTTTCTGACAGCGTGATAAAAAAGGCATTATGAGCAGATTAGCATAGATCCCTGTTGTTAAGCGGTAGCAAAGTGTGCGTACCCTTGCTGAGTTCTTTAACCTCCACAGACGGAAAGAGAAGATATCTGGCATTTATAGAATATTCAGCCAGCTGGGAACCATAGTGAGGTACGCTATAAAATATGATTCCTCTGGTGTTGTTTACAATTTTATCCATTTCTGGATTCTTGGAAGCATCCACCAGCATCTTTTTGACGAGAAGACCTGGCAACAGAAATGGAATTAATGCAGGGATTTAAACCACTGTGAAAATAATGATTATGCTATATTATCCATGAAACAACTAACCATATTCTTGCCTCAGTCGATTAGTCCTTAGTTTGCAAAATACGTAAGATTAAGTTGTAAAAAAACCCAAACCAAACCAAACCTGAGAAGGCATTAAAATAAAACGTCAATGAATGATGCAAATCCACTTTTGGTTTACTTCAAGTGTCGCTAATGACATTCACTATATGTCTGATCATGGAGAAAATTTTGCCTCTGGTTTCCCATTTACATGAATTTCCACTCATTGATTTTGTGTTTTTAAATCAACATAGTAAAACCCAAGAGTAATAAAAATGCTTTCAAAATGTATATGCTATTGAATATAATGCATTAAGAAAGTAGAAATCTATTTTCCATTTTTAGGTCTTTGCAGATTTTTTAGCTGGACTATTCTGAGTAATTGCATTCCAGACTGAATTTGGTTAGCAGCTTATTCTGAAATATAAGAGCAGATAAATACTTCTCATCAAAACAGGCAATGTGCTTACCACCCATGCTATGGGATACCCACACCAGAGGTCTGTCTCCAATCCCAGCAGCTCTGAGCTTATCAAGAAGCTCATTGCTCCTGTAAGCAATAGACTTCCTGCAATGAAAAAACAACCAGAAGCACGATGAAGCATGAGGGGTTAAAAGGCAGCGTTAAAACAGAATGAATTTCGATGCTGCATGTTTATGAAAATTAATTAGGTACATAAATCACTATTTACTTAATTATCGTTGCTATGTTGGAAAGTGCCAGAAGGGTCTGTTCAGATTGACAAGGACAACAAAAATTGAGCTACATGCAGTTTCTTGATATTGTTAGAAAGTTTTATTTTAATTTCACTTACCACTCATTTCCTTTAGCTTTAGTTCCACAAATCTCTTTATGGGTTTTTATAGTTTCATTTACACACTGTAACAAAATGATGTTTTCACTTTACATGCATTTCTATGCTTTAAATGAATTTTATCCTCTGAAACGAGAATGTGCCTAATGTCTGACAAAAATGTACTTCGCTAAGCAGCGTTCAAAATGTGAAGCAATGTACAGGAAATAATAACTAAATGCATGATCAACCAATACATAAAAAAAATTACAGATAATGTCTGTTACACTTTCCAGACAATAATCTCCAAATGCTTTGTACTGGAAGAGCAGAAAAGCACAATAATCTCCACTTCATAAATTAAGAGAATGAACTCTGGGAAGAATTAACTACATGTTAAAGGTTGAAAATGAATCTGTGGTACAACCAGAACAAAACCAATACCAATTCCTAATCTAAGCTTTAAAGTGCAACACCGTTTCTCCTTGCAGCATAAAAAGAATCAAACACAGAAGACCCTTGGATAATGGAAACATCCAGATACTGGGGCAGACACTGCTCAAAGTCTAATTCATCTCTGCTGCGTCTCAGCATTCTCACTAGAAATTGCTTTTGTAACACATGTGAAAAGGATAACCAAATGTGTCCTTTTTCACATGAAACAACAGGCTTTAGGATAGCTGAGGGACATACAAATTCACCTTTGAAACACTGATTAAGCCTATACACTTGGAGCAATTTAAGGTTGTGATCCTATTGTTGCATCATTGTTTCTGCTAGCTGAAATAGCTTCAATGTTTTTCATTTTTTATTAACCATGTGAAATCATAAAATAATCAAATACTATGCTTGGATGATCATAAATAGCAGGTAATGCAACCTTCCGTTTTGTAATGAAAAATACATTATTTTAGAATAAATAAATAAAGTTTTATTTCTTTTTCAAATTTTCTTCCATTATACTTACTTCAGATGGACACAGGAAGAAAGTTTTCTTAGAATCATAAAATCATTTAGGTTGGAAAAGACCCTTATGATCATCAAGTCCAACTGTAAACCTAACACTGCCAAGTCCACCACTAACCCATGTCCCTAAGTGCCACATCTACATGTCTTTTAAATATCTCCAGGGATGGTGACTCCACCACTTCCCTGGGCAGCCTGTTCCCATGCTTGACAATAACCCTTTCAATGAAGAATTTTTTTCCTAATGTCCAACCTAAACTTTCCCTGGCACAAATTGAGGCTGTTTCTCCTTGCCCTATAGCTTGTCACTTGGGAGAAGAGACCAACCCCCACCTCGCTCCAACCTCCTTTCAGCTAGTTGTAGAGAGTGATGAGGTCTCCCCTAAGCCTCCTTTTCTCCAGGCCAAAGAACCCCAGTTCCCTCAGCTGCTCCTCATAAGACTTGCGCTGTAGGCCCTTCACTGGCCTCGTTGCTCTTCTCTGCATGTGAAACAAGGTACTAGGTTCCTCTACAAGGTCCAGTCTTCTCTGGACTCTGTAGAGGTAACTGCCTGCATGATTTTTACCGTCATTGTTCTGTAATTTCAAATAAACATATTAACAGACACATCTTACGTATTTTTTCCAATTGCATCGATCCATAGGGAGAAGGGAAGGAACAAGTACCAAGTTCCCAGTGTATTATATATATGCTGAATGTTTTTCTCCCTTACACAAAGTTACCAAATTGTCAGGTTCTTAATCTGTGAGTATTCACGCACACATCTTTACTGAAATACACAAGGTGAATCTACAGTTCTAAGTACATGCTTAAATAACTGTGTAAGTGTTTGAAGAACTCAGATTAGGATCTGATTTAAAGATCACTGAACTCAAATTACTGAACTAAAAAACGATTCAAGCCTCATAACCTTTACAGGCTCAAAGTATTTTTATTTTTCAGAAGGAACATGCTTGGAGGTAGCATCTTCTTCTGACCTACACAGTTCATGGTCAGTAAAACACAATTCCTCTGATAAGGGCAATTACACTATCTGTCCAAACCAGATAGAGTGGCTGTATTTTATCTATTCAAAGACTTACATGAACCTCTTTCCAGGAATTAACACTCCTTGAATAAAATTACATGCTTCATTTGATCACAAGTATAAAGTCATAGTACAGTGATTTTTTTGCTGTGCTTATGAAGCATTATTGGGTTGTTTTAAGTTTGAGAAATATTCCCCTTAAGATACAAAATTGATGTTATATTTACATCAACTAATAGCATAATTTAGTGTCTCCCCTAAACATGAAGCAGGACAGACTGCAAGAACTTAGAGTCTAAAAGGCTCAAGCATACCATGGCTGTACCTAATGTTTTTCCAAACTTCATTTTCAAATACAACAGGAAAAGTTAAATGCACTGTTTCACACGAGGTGATCCTAAGGATTAGCTTTACAAGTCCCCCTCCTGCCCCCCCTCTAAACTGCAGACACTACATTTGTTACCTGTGAGCTTCAACAGGACATTTCGCTTTCCAGTCACTCAGATGGGTGTCATATTCCACAGATATTATTCTAAGGGCAGGACAGTCTGAAGCCAGCCATGTCTAAATTAAAGAAAAGTGAAACCAAAAGGAGCTTATAATTGAAGTACTTAATAAACTCTTGTGAGCAATTTATCAGCAATGGAGCAAGGCTATTACTATGGGGACAGCATCAAGCAAAATTTTTCCTCTTCAGTTAATCCCCAAATACACCTTACCTTTAGACTATTATTCTTTCATTATGTGCTGGCGAACTCTAGCCTGCTGCCCAGCCAGCCACAAAGCAGGTGAAGGATGGAGAGGGATTACTAATTCATGCATTCCTAGCTCCCTCTCCTGGATGAAACAAGATTTACTAAGATTACCAACAGGACTGATGAGTTAAAAGTTTTACGGAGATACTTTGGAGGTTATAAGCAATGTGAGCTGCTTGAAGCAGCAACTACTTACTTGCCAACAGTATTTAAGTATCAGTCTGCAAAAACTGAAATACTCAGGTAAGTAAGAGAATATATTTGATTTTAAATGTAATTTTATGTATCTTTCTCACCAACAACATTCCATTAGGGGAAAAAAAAAAAAAAAAAAAAGGAGCATAAGGAAAGCAGCCATTGCCTTCTCTTTCACTAACAGAGGAACGATGTTGAGAGTGTTAAATGTAGCATTTTGGGTTTGCTCTTTTTTTTTTTTTTTTTTAAAAAGAACAACCTCTTCAAAATTTCAGCTGGCTAACAAAAACATACTGGGAACCTGGAAAGTGCTACTTTTATAACAGAGTACAAGTCTTTTGATTAAAAAAAGAAAACTGCCAGAGAGTGTAATTGGAGATCCCCTGGACAGCTCTCATAAATGAGAAAAATCAGAGCCCCATGTGAAAATGTGTTCTTACCTTTGGCCAGCACTCACTATAGTCCTCTTCCTCTTCTGAAGCCTTTTTATCTAAATGCCGATCAACGTCTTGCTGTCGCCAGGTTTTAAATGCTGCTCCCAAAAGACCATGAACAAAAAGGATGTCTGCTCTGATGGGCTGACTGATACATTAAAAGGAAATTTTAAGAGATGCATGGTACATAATCTTTCAGCAAATTAAATTTGCACAGAACTTCTAACCTAAGGCATGCCAAAATGCTATTTCTAACAGTACATGTGATTTCTTATCTTATGGACAACATTTCATGATATTTCAAAGCTCAGATCAAGACAAAAAAACAGGGATCAACCCAGAAAAGAGATGCATAAAAAGAGATACAGAAAGTACCCACCTCACAAATTGCATTTTTCTATAAAGAAAAACACCATTCTCTCCAGCTACTGTTATTGCAGCTTAGTAGTTTCAGCATTATCATCAAATTGTATCTTCCCTGCAACCTGACAAACAACAATGACCCAGGGAATAGCTGCTACTAAATGACTTAACACACTGGAGACTGTTTCAGTCTCAGATACACAATCACTATTAAAAGAAGCTGAAGCTGTAAATTTACTGCATCTTAGTCCAACATGTGCAAGTGCCAACAGAATAATTACAAGACACCGTCTCCCAAGACAGCCGGTACAAAGGCTGAATGGCTGCAACACGTGCAAAGCAGTAACTCATCTCATGGTTTGTGTTTGGATTTTTCACTGCAGTACAATAACGCTCCTTTCATGGCTATGGACTGCTCCCATCACTTCTGTTGTTCTGCTGCTATAGAATCTAAATTCAGTTCTTCACTGAAGAACAAGGAGCAGGTGACACAAACACTCTGACATCAACTCTTCCAAAGGTTTGTACCTGAACAGTATAACAAGGAACTCAAAGTACAGCATGTACAATACCTGCTGCTTTACCTGCTACGATATTGTGGGTGCAAGACATAAACACCGTCTGGATACTTTTCTTGCACTGTGTCCCTGTCTAGATTTGCCAAAGCTCTGGATGCATGAGAAGACTGAATGACATGTGGGGATTTCATTACTTCAGCAAGTACAGAAACCCAACCTACATTGAAAAAGTAAAGTGGCAATTAATTAGAAACGTCATTGTAAAATAAAATAATTCAGAAAGATCATCAGAAACATTCAAAATTTACTTGTGAAAATAGATGTTAAAACTTAAGAATGGTAACATCAAAACAAAGTATTTCCATCCACCCTCTTAAACGCAGGAAAGATACTAGACAAGTGAAACGTTCAAAATGCCCATATCCAGGGTGGTGAGGACAATGTATTTTACTGATGTTTAGTTCATGATCTGAAGGAGAAGCCCTTCTTAGAAGGGAAAAAGGAAGTGTATCGGCAGGTCAGTGCAGCTGTCACAGAGAGAACAGATCTCAAGCCTCTTTTTGCAGCTAAGATGCAAGAAAGAGAAAATAAATGTCCCAGAGACAAAATGAAGCTTAGAGAATAAGACAGACATAGAAAAACAACCCATGGAAAAATTGATGCTTGCTGTGAGAGTACAATCATTCCTAATTTTAAAATCCAGTGTGTGAAAAGCTGTTAAAGGAATGAAAATGTCCACACTCTTCTAAAAATAATATATTATTTATACCTAAGAAACATATGAGAATTAATGAAGGAAACCTTTGAATGCATTCCTCAATAATATTTTAAGTCATAGGTTCTTTAAGAAAAAATAGACACTTTATAATACTTCACTTAAGATGTAAAATACAGTTTCGTAGACATGGATGGGGATGTACTGGACTACTGAGAAATGCAAAGGGCTATGTTTTATACACACAGACACAGAGATTTCTTTAAAATCATGATAAATGTTGTTGCTGCTAGCAAGTGTGCTCTATAAATCCCAATTACATTAAGGTGAAGTTCATAAATAAAACCTGGAAAGTCTTTGAAGAGAAGTTTTCAAATGGAGGCTGATTTGGAAAAGAAGAAAGAATTTACTTAAGGAGCACCATTTCAAAGTCACGCGCAGTACCTTGTTGTCTGGATAGCCAGCATGTTGCTAATTCAAGATAGTTTACTATGGAATTAGGAAAAGAATGAATTGATGTGGGAGTTTTGTTGAAATACAAGTACCTTTGAGAACTGTAAACAAAAAATCTTTTACAAAGAATCATGCGTTTAAACTACATTTCTAAGCTGAATAGATGTTGACCACTGTGCAAGTTCCCCTCAAGAAGAACACTACCTCAAATCTATTTTCAGTTGTTCAAACACCATGAAAGACTGCCAAGCTAGTCTGATTAAAACTAGCAAGGTCTCTGGTTTTGCATTTCTCTTAAATGAGCCAAGATGAAGGGTCAAATTTAGTGTTCAGATTCCTTCTGCTTCCAGATACCCCATCACAGCTACTACACATTGTGTCATTGCTTTTCTTCCTCTTCCTGTGCCAGCAGTTTTTGAAAAGAAAAAGAGTCTTAGAGGTTCTCTTCTTATGCATCATCCAGCAGTACAGGACAAGTCTTAGCAACTGCTGACCAGCAGTATCCAACTGCTCATCTGTGGAGTCTCATTCATTGTCTAAAATGCCACTTGTACTGAGAGCTCTGCCCCGGGGAGCTGCTGACTCTTCTGTTATGATCTCTTCCTCTACGCGTGGGGTTTTAGCAGTCACCATAAGAATGTAAGAATGGAGCTAGAGTTCAGACCAAAGGCCTTTGTGGTCCAACTGTCTTTCTCCAAAAATGACCATGAATAGAAGTATGGAACAACAGAAGGACAGATGTACAGTACTTATTCTCCACTATGCCCTCTCAGCTTTCTGTAATCAACTTGGCTTCTGTGTGTAGAGCTTTATGGATTTTTCTTTTTCCGCTAAATTGTCTGTTGATAAATATTTTGAAGCTTTGTAAGTCTTCAACACTCAGATTTTTTTTGTGGCAAGTTTTAGTTTGTTTGTGCACTCTATGGAAAAAAAAAAAATTATTTGTTCTGTCTCTTGATAATTTAATGAACAAGAATCCTTCTGGTGTTGCATTATGCGAAACATTAGATGACCATTGTTTCTTTGCCTTCATTAAGGCAGTGAGCATTTTATAAATCTCCACCATGTTCTCCTTCTGTTGCCTTTTCCAAACTAAGTGTCTTGTTCTAGTTATCTGTTCTTTCTACCACAGTCATTCCACATTTTTAATCACCCTCATGGTCTTTTGCTGTGCCTTTGCTACTTCTCCTTTTTTGAAACAGGGAGATTAAAACGAGGCAGACACTGGATGTATACAACAGCATGCTGATATTTTCTATTTTTCTTTTTGTTTCTTTCCTAATAAAACATTGGGAATTGTTTATTTGGTACAAAACTAGAAAGAATATTTCATTCTGATATTTAGCATGTGTTAAAAAACAGGGCATCAGACCAAGGCTTAGCAGAAGTTACTAGCCTAATATGGAACAAGGGAGGGCGAGAAGGCATGTTTCACTTTATTCCAAAAGGTAAGGACTGCAAGCTAGCCTGTTCCTTTATCAGACTGAAACATAGTCAGTTAAAAACAAATTAATCTACAACACAGATGATCCATAAGAGTAGGAAACTCGAAAGATTTTTGTCAGTAATGCAAACCAAATATCAACCAATTCCAAATTTTCACCATCAGACTTAGAACATCTCTGTAGCACTGACATATGTATATTGGATAGAGAGCATACAATTCTTGATCAACACCATCTAAACTGTCTATATTTTTTTTGTATTAAAGAAAAAACAAACAAAACCAACCAAACAAAAAATCAAAAACCCACCCACATCACCTCCCCATCCCCTCAAACATAATAACCACCCCACTGCCATGCTCTATTGCATTTTACAAAAGCACTGAAGCCTCTGAAAATTCTCAGACAGAATCTGACACTCAGGCTGTGCACACTTGCTTTCTTTTACCTGCACGTACTATGGATGAATGAAGGCGTTCATCCAAAGCCATGTTTCCAACAATGCGAATTATGTTCCTCTGTATTTTTGCTGAATCTTTACGTAGCTGGTATATCCTCTGTAGTAGCTGAAGGCCTCCTTTAGCTTCAATTTTATCACAGTGAGAAGAAACCTAGCATTACATAGTAAATACAGTGACAGTAAGTAGATGTTCTTCAAGAGGTTCTTTGAGATGTTGTTAATTCACAAATTAGGGAATTTTAAAGAGCCGATAAGTTGCAGAGCCCTTATTACATAGAAACTCATTAATCTAGGATTTATGATGCCATAGTTGAAGACAAAGTAAATATTTTATATACTAAATGAATGACTTCTATGGATTTACAACCAGAAAGATGCTGAGTACCATCAATGTACCTTCCTCCATATCTAAGGCGATGAGATTGCTCTCCGCCTGGTGTGATCAAATTTCAACTAAAGTTCAAGAGTCTGAACAGGACTGCATTTGTTGAAGCATGGTTTCAACCAGACCTACTCATCTTCCTGTTCACCAGCTAAAATGCAATCATTATAATCCCTTCTCTTTGAAATACAAAGGTATTTCTACTTTCCCAATAGCATTGCTGTCATTATTGAATTAAGAGCAACAACAGATTCTAGTCCAAGCAGATGAATACACACTAATTAGTTACAGTATCAACTACTGATACTGGCCAACTGCTTGTAACATGACCATGCTTGGTTTTTTTTATGTTGCTTACAAATGTGGGGTAATCATGGAACTGAAAATGTCCTCAGGTTTGTGGCTTTTAACAAAGACAGGCATACATATGGAATAAGTACAGTTACAATTTGTTTAAACTGAAAATCTGGAATATAATAAATTCTAAACTGTCAGAATTTCTATGTACATGGAAGATGTGAAAGGAATACTGGCAAACTGCATTTGATTGATCCCTTATAGCACTTTGGTATTCTCTATGCTATTTCAAAATGTTCTAGGTTTCTGAGCAATTAAGTGCACACTGAAGAGTGCAGCAACAGGAATCAAGAAGAATCTTTGTTACCCAAAATCTTCAATACTCTTCATCTGTGTCTGCAAAGAACAGACTGGTGCTGGGAAGAGGCACTGTATTAGCTGCATGCTGGGCAATATTCTGCCCAAAAGCAGTGACCCATGAAGGAGGTACCTTTGCAAATAGCCAATGTTTGCATTTCATTCTGGCTTCTGATTACAGCAAATTCATGAGGCCTCTGCTTTCTGGAAACCTGGCACTAGTTAGGGTAAGAGCAGTAAGTAAGAACAGACTGCCTGTAAGCTTTCTGAACTGATATGCACCAGCTCACACAAATCCACGCAGAGCTTGCTGTGAGAATGTTACATCATCAATATCTTGCTTACTAAGAAACTGCAGAGCAGAAATCTCCAATGACTTTGAGTGCCCTACACAAAAAAGACTTGTTAAAGCCACATGGACTTCAGGAATTCTCTCCTGGTTTTCTGTGTCAGAGCTACCCTTTTACTTGTTTTAAGATATATACAGGTACATTACAGGGGAACTTATGCAGGCTAATTAGTAACAGAAACTACATACACTACTCCCAAGAAAATGTGTTTGTTATGCTGCCTTCCAATTCACATCAATTTCAGTTGTCTGAATATCCTTACAGAAGGGGTGAGGAGTAAGAGCCAAGGAATGACAACTCCTCCCCAGCAGAGGAGAGAGCATTAGAAAGAAACATCTGTAAATGTACCTTTTCAATTCATAGTTTAGAGGACAAAATACCTTAGAATGTTGTACTAAAGCTTGCAAGCAAAAGAGTTCCACTGTCTCTGAAGGGATTTTACTCAATGTCTCACAATATGGAAGTCCATTTCCTCCAAAACACCATAAACCTCCCTGAAATGAGAAATGGTAAAAATTATACCACATTCCAAATAGCTACATAAAATAAGCATTTCTAAACTAAAACACTAAGTACATAATGATCTACAGAATTTGTTATAGAGTGCACAGCATGCGTGCATTTTCAGACCGTACAAATTACACAACACTACACCATAAAAATATCTATTTTTAACTGAAAATTTTAAAGATAATTTCAGTCAGTAGTCCATAGTCTAATAACTTCAAAACATAAAACAAGAGGGGAGAGCATAAGATTTTCATTTTGTTAATGACTATCTTAATTTAAGATCATTTGCTTAAACATAGAAAAGTAAGAACCAGACTGTATCTAGACTTTCACAGTTGAAAAAATGAGAAGAGGAAAAAGGTCTTCAGCACTTAGCATAGTCTGTCAATCATGCAATAGGAAGACCAGCATAACCTCAATAAAGTACAGTGTTCTAGAACAGTGATATTATCAAAATGCCTCCCTGTGTAGTATCCTACTAAAGCTCCCTTTGTTGCAAGAGCTCTGGCTGTAAAAAAATCCAAAAAGGACTCATAGTGTAAAAATATGACACATAATCGCATCATAAAAAACAAAGTTACTGCATTCTGAAATCTCTAAATAAAGCCTGTCAAACACCATTAGTAAAATACGACAGTCATCTTTATTACTTTATCTTACAAAAAATAATGAACACTGATTCAAAAAGTCACAACTTATTATAAAAAAAAAAAATAAAAATCAATGCACAAGAGATAGTGGATGACACTGGCATTACAACTATTGTTTTTAAGAATGAACTGCATTTTAAATGATGTTCCTAAAGCCACTTAGGAAGTTGTTGGACAGACAGAGTTGAAGATTTCCTAGTTTTAAAGTCTGAACAGAGCCCTAGCCTATTCAGTTCTCGTTTTGTAACAGTGACCTGCTACAGGGAGGAACTTCCATGTGATATAATAGAGTTTATTGTTTAAGGTGTTCTAATAACTTAGCAGTTTGCTAGTAGGACTTAATCTCAACAGTGAAAGAACACTCAAAAATTGGTAAAATGAAATTATGAAAAAATCATTTTATAAGCACTGCAAGGGGAAGGATATGTTCTGGACAAAATGAAATATCTGCTTTATGGGAAGGCTTGTTAATTAAAGATATAATCTTTCACTAGACAAACTAGTACATCTGGAAAAGATAAAGAAGCTTTTGAGCAGACTGTATGCAGAAGAGATTTTACTCACTCATGTTGTATAGTCACAAAGTCTCTGGTTTTTGCTTCCTCTTATAATGCTCAAAAATATGGAAACAGGTTTGTATCTTTGAGCTCTGCAGGAATGAAAAACCCAAACAGTTCTGTTCTGCAAGTGGGAACTCACCCTTTGTGCAGCAAGGGTCTGACTACTTTCACGTAAAGCAAGAGATGTGAAGTACTGGACACATGGATCAAGATCAGTTTGAGGTAAAGATACTAACAACAAGCGAAGTTCATCTTCTATGGGATAATCCTGTGAGAAGCAAGCACAAATAGCTTTTAGTTCTTCAAAGCATGAAGTAAAACACAGAGAAAAGAAAGATGTGAAATAAAGGAATCAAACACATTAATAAGGCCATAAAATATGAACCCTGGACTTGAGTGCTCTGCAGCTTCAGATTAATAGTTACATCTGTAAAAACTTTGGAAACTGGTAATTCTAAAACCACCAAGTGAATGATGAAACCCAAGCTTTAAACTTCATACTTTGGTGACCTTATTGTGGTAAGTACAGAAGGGCAAAAGAAAAGACAGGTCCTCTTGGCATAGGAAGCTTAAAATTCACCCTTAACTACACAGTAGTTTCGGTGTAGTAGTTTTGGTGCTGCTCCATTAAAATGAACGTATACACTACTAGTAAAAACCAGAACAAAACAAAAAACAAACCAAAATTACCCCCCCCCCAAAAAAAACCTCAAACCACACAAAACCAAACCAAACCAGAACGACATACACACAAAAACCCAACCAACCAGATAACATTTTATTTTATTCTTTTATCCTCAAAATATTCATATAGAGGTTTGTTAATAATTCAGGGTGGGTGACAGGGAAACAGATTCAACAAAGTGATTTTATTTGTCCACAGTCACGAAACTTGCTGTTACTCCAATCCTTGCTACAATCAGAGACAGAGGCATATTTGATGTGCAGAGCAACACTTATTGCCACCATGATTTGCTTCAACTTGCTAAGCAGCACATTGGGAACTCTTAGCTTCAATTACCTAACAATCATACTGTTGTAAAAATAAAGTATATACCAAAGCATATACTAGTATAACCTAGTACTTCAGGACTGACGTGTACAGATCTACTATCACGCAATGTTACCAAGATAACAAAGCAAAAACTGAGAATATCACTACCAAACAAAGCTGTTTTTCAGAGTTTTGTTGGTTAAGATGTGCAGGCATTCTCCAACAGGGACCTTTGCCAGCATTCATTCTATTAGCATTACAAAAGACCTCTTACGTTGTGCTTTGTGCGGCAATTCTGTTTATTGAAGAAGCTGATAATGATGACATGATTGCTCAAATCATCAGATAAATATACTTACTAATTGACATAAGAACAAAACAAGGTCAGATCTATCCAGTATGGATTTATCGGTAGAGGTGGACCTACAGCAGGCCCAGGTATAAAGAAAACAAGGTTAGTAGATCTCACTATAAGTAAAGAGGATGGGGAAGAGCCTCTAGAGGCATTTTTGGAATTTAAGACATTACTTAAAGCTGTTTCAGATTTTATATATTTGCTTATCTGATTGATTCTCAGTTACTGTATTGGAGTACAGTGCATTACAACAGCTAAAATCATACTAACTGATTTTTCTGTTGGAATATTATTCAAATAAATCTAACAAGTACTGTGATAACTGAAGTTAAAGCAAACTTAGGTAATAGTAATAATACTAAAGCTCATCTACAAACATTTTCTATAACTTCTAAGCAAGTACATAAAGATGTCAGAAGATGACAGCAGAATCTTTGGTGAAAGACATGTCTACATTAGCGATTCAACATGCTGGAGGAATTTTTCCAGGCAGCAAATCTGTCTTGCATCTGCACTTGAGAGTCACATGGTGCACTCAAAATGGTTTCCCTACTTATATAAGCAAGATTACTGCTACATGCCAGAACACTATCTAGAGCACCCCACCAGCAGTGAGGAGGAAAAGGCCTCCAGGGGTGCTCTCTATGCAGAGGACTCTGTCAGTACCAGCGAGGTAATCTAGAATGACTTAATATTTAATGCTGCTTTGCACTGCCTGTTGGGTACAGACAGACAAACATAGCAGCATCAGACTGGTAACTGGCTCAAACTTCACTGCTAGTAAATGTGTAATGTTGACATGCAGTCTGAGAACAAGAACTGATTGATCCTCCATCCTTACTCCTTTCCATCATGCCATTACCTAATACAGATATACCCCAGGGGTTAATCACTATATTACAGTTTTGTGTTTTGATATTAATGTTACTACTTGTTAGTTACTTCAGAAGAACTCCACTACGGTTACCAACAACAAAAGCACTAAAACCAAAGAATCAAAAGTCATCTAATACCTGCTTCTCACTTACTTACATTCTTTATTTTTGGCAATGGTGGTGGAGGCAGGAAAAAGCGAAGATCAATGTCTTTGGATCGAGCCAAGCCTATAGCAGTCCTCTGATCACAGGTCTGGGCAACTGTACCATACTGATAATCTGTAGTACAAGAACTTCAGAGTTAGGGTGAAAACTAACTGTAAGTATTTCATTTGGTTTTAATGTAGTTTCTGATCTACTTTGTTAATATACTTGAAAATAGAACCACCTCTCTGCAATCTACATAAGTAAGGTCTGATGTTCTAATCACAAAATCCAAAAGACAAATATGACAGTTTTTCAATCAGCACTGCGCTGAAGACACCTGGGCACAGTTTATTATAGATTATAGTTTGTTATTATATGAGGATAAAGGTCCTCAGACACAACCCGAACACAAGCAAAAGCAAATGTTCAGTACTGCCTCTGTGAAAGGAGTACATGGAATACAAACTTAAGCTTAATCCCCTGGGCTTGAGTTAAAATTTGAAAGGCATACGCATATTTTTTTTCTGCAGAGTATTAAAAACCAGAGCCTTAAATACAAGTGCAGTCAAAACAGAGACACCTAATTTTAAAAGATACAAAAGCTATGGTTCAAAATTGTTAAAGTCACAAAATCAGGCGACCTCAGAAAAGGCAGGATAGCATCAAAGTACAGTTTCAAGTAGTCCTTCCTTACTGAAGACACAAGACACACTTCAGTTACTTTCCCTTTTAGAAGGGAAATAAGAGTTAAACAGTAACTACTGTTCCTTTCCAAAAACCTACCCACTTTATAGCAGGAGAAACTGAAAATTACATCCTCAAATTAAGTGGCAAACTGAAGGAGAAGAAAATAAAAAGTGGATCACTATTTATTCTATAAAAAATGAGTTTCTATCCTTGTTCCTGTTATACAAATCTACAACAAAACTGACAAGCCATCTAAAGTATACTTTTCACAAACAGTCACAGACTGACCATCTTTTTTCTTTGGCACAGATCAGTTACAGCTGCAAACTGAAGTCACTGAAGTGGCACTTTGGACAAGCAGAACACTGTATTTAGAATAACAAGTATGCTGAACCATTTGGTCCTAGCTGTGAGAAGTTAGCACATTTTCAGCCTTCCCTGGACTCAGTTTTGGAGTATCAGGTTAAAAAACCAAACTTAACACATTTCCCTCCTGAGTTAGCTGACAAGAATAACTGGTGTTTGCAGAACATCCAAATACTACAGCAGCAAGCACTACAGAAAAAAGGAGGTAACAAAAAGCAACTAGATTCCTAAGTACTGGTCATCTTGTACACTGAGATCCCCTGCTAACAGTATTCTCCTACAAGCATGAGATGCTTACACTTAGTGCACACAGTTTTGGTATAGCCTAGCCTTCAGGTATTTTCAAACAGAGCATTTTGATGTAAACTGCTTGGTGTATTTAATTAGAATTCTATAAAGGCAAACTGAAACAAGAGAGGTGTGAAAAGGTCCTCAAGCTGACTTCATTACCAGAATGAGAGTCAAGATTAGAGTGTCACCTATTTTATATGGACTAGTGATGGAAAGAGGAGGAGGACACACACCCTCCTTTACTTGGGACTTGAAGGATGCTCACTGCTAGAGGAACACAGAGTACTTACAACTACCAAGTAAAAGGATGGAAAATGGCTTACAAATAATGCTTGCACATACAAGTACTCGACCTCTAGTTTGTCATTAGTACCTATTAGCTCCTGAAAAATGTTTGTTAATGGAACAATGGTCTTAAACGCACTCCCCTACAGAGCCTTATAAAAATCACTGCCAGAACTAGTGACCTTGTTAGCAGTTCCAACAGAAAAGCTAAGGGACTCATAAATACAAGAGGCCCACACTGCAGATACACACCCTGTATCAGCATATTAGGAAAGAAGAATTGCTTAAAATGTAAATAAACTCCCTACATTTTAAACCAAATTTCAGAGTGTATTTACACTCCTTGCAGCTACTAGCATTTTTTCATGTTGGTAGCAGACCTGAAACAGCTAACTGAGACTTTGTCACATTTCTGGGATGAATTAGGCTACGTCAGCATAAGTTACCATGCCAGTGACTGTTGTTTGCCAGGTCTTGTACAGCCTGCAGTCGGACCTCTTTGTCTTCTGACTGACTTCTCTTTAAAAGGAGCCATAAAGCACATTCATGATCTTCTCCATCAAATGTACTGAATTGTTCTGTTACCAGAAGACAATTAAAATCCAAATTATTATTAATGAGCATTTTAACAGTCACATTTCTATTAATTGAGTAAAAAAAAAAAAATCTGTTCTTTCAATATTTGCACATTAGTCATTAACAGTAATTTAGAGTGTAATGTCTTAATACTGAATTATAACAGAATGACATTAGTAAAATGCTGATCCTTAAATTAACAGGATGGTTTCAATTCATTATAGCAGCACCAAGTTGATATTTCCTATATATGTTACACATACATACCCTGTTTGGCACTTACCAACCAGAACTGCCAGTTTCCAGGAGGAGGTGGAAATTATTAGCTCTGACCTCATACAATTAATTTCATAGCACCACAGTGCTGATGAGAACACACAGTATGCCTCGGGAGCACAGTTTCTTAAATGAATTTAAGTTCTTATTTTAAATTACTCTAAAATGCAGTGACACACTGTTACAAAAAGACCCTCCTGCTTTCAGTTGATATTGGCAATTCCAATGAAAATAAACTTTTCTAAAATGAACTTTTGAGAGTATTTCAACCCCAAACACACATTGTACACAAAACTGGTATAAAATATTAACCGTGTATCTTAAGGTTCTAATCTGTTCTGAAACAGGAAAAAACAAAATCTCAAATCTCTTCTCAACCATCACTTTCACTTACTTTAAGAAAATAAATTATTTTAATCCATGAAAAGAAATACTAAATAATACAGAAAATTAGAGTAAAATTACCACCATTTCAAACAAAAAATATGTTAAGCTTGTAACTAAAATGAGTTTACTTTCTAAAAGGCTTATGTTTTACTATTCAAAAATAATAACCATTGATAAACCCATGTTTTCAATACCTACCATTAAAAGGTCTCTGGAAAATTTTAGCTTCTGCTTGTAAAATTTTCCTCACAGCTTTATGGATTTCTTTTCTGGCTTGGTATGCGATCCCTATGAGAGTATTTTTAGATTACTGGAAATCTGAAATACAGTTCTATTGCATTATTTTTCATATATAAATATATATATATAGACAAAGACAAATGTAAGGTCTTGCACCTGGGAACACTTCATCAAGGACAGCAGCACAAGCTGGGATCCACGCAACTAGGGAGCAGCTCTGTGGATAGAGCTCTGGGTGTCCTGGTGGACAACAAGCTCAGTATTGAGTGAACATTGTGCTGCAGTGGCAAAGAAAGATGACAGGTGCTGGGCTGCATCAACAAGGGCATCACCAGCAGAGATAAAGACATTATCCTGCTCAACTCAGTTCATGTCAGATGACACCTGGAATACCATGTTCAGTTTTGGTCCTCACTATACAAAAAAGATGTGGTCAGGCTGGAGAGGGTTCAGCGAAGGGCCACAAAGATGACCAAAGGACTGGGAAGCTGCCCTCTGAGGAAAGGCGGAGAGAATTGGGTTGGTTCATCCTTGAGAAAAGGAGGCTTAGGGGAGACCTTATCACCATGGTCCAGTGGGAGGTTGGAAAGGGTGGCTACAAAGATGGAGCCTCCCTTTTTATGAGGAGTCACATGGAAAAAACATGGGATACTGAGTACAAGTTACTCCTGGGGAGATTCCAATTGGACACAAGAGGAATATTTTCACAATCAGCCATTGGGATAATCTCCCCAGGGAAGTGGTGGATTCCACCAACATGGGGCACTTTAAAGATCTGCCTGCACAGGGTGCTGGGCCATCTTGTCTGGACTGTGCTGTTGCCAAGAAAGGTTGGACCAGTGATGATCTTTGAGGTCCCTTCCAACCAGGTAGTTTATGATTTATGATATATATGAAATATATACTTATATGAAATATACACACATATGAAATATATATGTACACACACACATATATATGGACATATACATATAGAGTTACCTAATAGAGAGAACCATATATAGAGAACTACCTTAAAAAAAACATAGCTACCAGCTTAAAATAAATTGGGTGACAGTGTGAAGAATATTTTTCTAACAGATCTTATGAAATATATCTCTCTGGTGTCTTCCAGAAACATCCTATTCTCTTAAAGTACTATTTTTAGAATCCAAGCAATTAGGCATCTTACCTTGATATTCACTTGTATTTAGAGGAGCTGTACGTATGTATACATAGGATTTAAGTTTTTCGTGGTGTATAGCTTGAGTATCAATTTGCAGTAACTTCTTTAAGGACAGGACTTCATATGTAATGAATACAAAACCTCTTTAAATAAAAGAAAACTGCATATGAATATTCTTTTTTTAATTAAGATTGAAAAAAAAAAATTAACATCCACTTTGGTATCAATCATCCAGATTTTACAAAATATATTTTTACCAAATAGCCTGCAGATTATTTTTATTTAGCAAAGTAGAGAAAATACTCTAAAATACTTAAAATAAGTAATAGCTATCAGAAAATATGCTACAAAATTATATCCTATCATGTCTAAAGGTCTCCTAATATTGTCATATTTTTTGAAAAATAGATGAAAGTTTTACCTGTATACGTACAATACATATAAGCCTCTCAGCTGCAACTTACCCCAGTATAAGCGATCCAGTTACTTTTGCAATTTTTCCTTGAAAAAAATAAAAATCTATGTCAAAGTTGTGTGCATCACTTCAATATAAACATAATCAGCATTTGATTACCAGACAGTAAGAATTTCAGCCATTAAGAGTAAGCTTTTAAATTTTTTTTCTATTGTCCTCTGGCTTTCAGGAAATCTTTATCCAACTTTAGAAACAGAGAAATTACTGGATTAGAATATCTCGCTCTCATCAGCAAGATGATAAAACATGTATCCTGACAGTGTTATTCACTTTGAGTATTGCTACCTATCAATTACATTCATTGCTCAGCTTCAGGGATCAACAGTAAACTTTCTCTGCCTGTATCACTAGCACTCACCTGGAACTCCAGATTAAGGAGTTAGCTTTTTCTTATGTGGCATGGATATTTCTTCAATGTATATGAATCCATACAGGAGTATGTATGTCCTTTGAAAAGTCCTGCAGCAACTCCCCAGATCTATTATTACCAGTAGCAGCAAATCCAATGGAACACATCTCACCTACCATGAATAATTTCCTCAGCATGAACTGAGAGATTTTCCCCACAACCACCGCCACCAGGTTCTGTCTTTTCGAGACTATAAGAATTTTGTCATGGAGACAAAAGGCAGCTACATGAAGAAATCACTGGCAGAGAAGGTTGAAAAGGAAAAAACTGCAATGCTTCTTGTAGAGCACAAAGGGAAATGCCCTGTCTTTTAATGCTCAAAAATAAATTTCAGAATCATAGGAATTGTCATTCTATACAGAAGGCACTAAAAAAAGCAGAGACTAAGCAGGAAGACTGCAGAACTAATATCAGTAAATAAGGAGGAAGAAATAAACTTTATTCAGACTTTATGGATATAATTGTTTCACAGCTCTAGAGGTTAAAAAAACCCAAACAATCAGATATAAAAGAGAGCTTAAAGCAGTTTAAGGAGATTGCATGTGGGTAGGACTCTCATCTCCATTCTAATCCCAGATAATCTGCTGGTGTCATTTTACACGCCACTATGCAAAGCAAGGTCAGAAGCAGACATCCACTTTAGACAAATGGAAGATTTTGATCACAGATTATTCTGGGATTTAAATCTTTTCCAGCATTTAATTATGGATGGCATCATACCAACACAGATTCCTCCTTTCTAATAACACCTCAGGTCAATACATGTAGAACTGTACTTACTGATATCATTCCATGGTAGGTGAGTTTTCGTGGCTGGACCAGAAGTTCCTATTTTTCTATAGCAAAATATACAGTAAGTGGCCACTGACATCCTGTATATTAAAAAAAAAAAAAAAAAAAAAAAAAAAAGCCTGATTTGAGAATTACAGCAGAAAACCTGTAGCAGTTTTCTTTCCTGTCTTGTTAAAGAAAAGGTAATCCTATAAAA
>JANIJG010020875.1:0-33304 GCA_024611175.1 Megaceryle torquata
TGTGTTTTGTAGATTATTTCGTTTCCGGGAAATGGGAAAGGGGATTTTTTTTGGTGGGGGGTTTTTTTGGGGGTGGTTTTTTTGTTGGTTTTTTTTTTTTTTTTTTTTAATCTTACTGAAATGTTCAGTGTTGAGAGCTGTGCCAACAGGGTATTTTGGTTCAAGGTTCTAGCAGGAACCACTCAACATTTCCTTGTCTAGCACCTGGCACATGCATTTAGGGGACAGATTAGAGATGCAGTTGTTTTTTAGCTGATTTATTCTCATCAAGGGATATTAATTTTGGCCACTACTGGCATTCAAACTAGGTTGACATGTACTAGCAAGTGTAGTACTTGCCTTTTCTTCATGTGGCAGATGCACTATTCACACCCCTCCAGTGAAGAACTTCTTCCTTATGTCCAATCCGAGCTTCCCCTGATGCAGCTTCATTCCATTTCCTTGTGTCCTATTGCTGGTCACCAGAGAGGAGAGATCAGCACCTACCCCTCCCCTGCCCCTCCTTGAGGAGGCTGTAGGCTGCGATGAGGTCACCCCTCATCCTCCTCCAATCTGAACAAGCCAAGTGACCTCACCTGCTGCTCCTGAGCCTTGCCCTTGAAATAGTCTACCAGTGCCAAACCTTCACCCACCGCGCTGAGGTTTAGAACCTCCATGTTCATAAATCTAATGGCATTCAGTGCCACTCACCCATTCAGCCTTCATGCTAACACCAGTTCAGCAATATGTACTTCTTAATAAACCATCCTTGGCTGTAGGACCAGTCACAGAAGACAGGTATTTATGACAAACTTTTCCCCAGTCTTGTGTCATGGACTTTCTGCAGATCTGGGATGCTCTTTTTTTCCTGTGTGACCTCATGCCAAATATATTTTGGGGCATTAATGCCCTATGGTTTAATTAATATGGCTGCTTCTCTTTCTCCCTGAAGCTGGGCTGAGGAGTGACCTAACAGAGCAGAGTGTCTGATCTCTGAAATTAAGCCCCAGCCATTTCCTCTCTCATCAGTCACCAGCTGCCTGCTGCCCTCAGACCTGATAGTTATACAGGTAATTCAGATAGGGCTTGCTAATGAAGGACCACGGAGTCTGTTTTTATTTGTGGATACTGAGGCCATGTCCACTTCTCCTAAGCTTAGCTCTTGTGAAGTTAGACATTCAACCCAAGCCAGTCATTGCTTTCTGCCTCTGCAGCCAATGGGGAGAGACAGACAGAATCTGATCGCCCCACAGTGACTCATCCTAAACAAGACATCTAAAGTAGGCAAGCCAGTAATTCCGGAAGTTAACTTACCTCTAGTATTTGTAGTATGCAGTTTTATTTTTTGCCAGCTAAAGCTGGCTCCCATTATTTGTCCTAAATGCAGGCTGTTTATTTAGAAACAGTTTCCTTTCATACAGTTCCCTACAGGGCTCTGCCCAAAATACACTTGCTTGTTTTCTTGGTGGTTTTATCTCATGACAGAACTGCAGTGCTTTCTTTTGCCTCCTATCTGGAATGAAATACATGCATTTTGCTGTGCAAACTGCCAGACAGCCTCCCAGTATGTTTCCAAAGCATAGGTACCTGCTTTAGCAGCAGTGATTGTGTTTCACTCAGTCACCGTCTGTTCTGGTGCTGCCTCTTGAGGATTCAGGCAGAGAGAAAAGCCTCCACTCCCACCACCTCATGCAACTGTAGAGGTGTTGGACCACTGGCAGCTCCCTGCTGCAGAGGCTGCATAAGCCCCAGCAGCCACAACTGCCAGCTGCCCACTCTGTCCTCATCTGGACCCTGCTCATAATAAAAACCAAAATGACAGTTACTATTAGGAGGCATCTAGGGATAGAGTGGGAGTTTACAAACCTATTCTTTTTACAGTCCAATCTGCTTAATATTATAGTCCAGCAGCTAAAAATCTGAGGCTACAGCTTTCCAAGTGAAGTCATGGCAGAAACCATACCTGGGCAGGGACCACCACTGGCATTGCTCTGGGTAAGCCATCCTGACACACCCGGGAACAGGATGGGACTTTGATCCATAACCATCCCCAACAGCCACCTTGAGTACGGCCACCCTGTTTCAAATGCTGGAGGTCTGACCAGATGTCACGGTCGCGCTGCACCAGGTGGCAGTAGGACTTCACATTACCAGCACGTTTAGTGTGCTGGTTCTATTGGTTTTGGAGCACGTCCTCACAGCCAGGCTTGGCAGCCTAGAGCCAGCTCCAGCTCTGGAACCACGTGGCTGGAGCACAGAGCCTGGGAATAGGCAGACCCAGCTTCCTGCTGCTCCCTCAGCCTGTGCACACAGTCCAAAAACTCCTGGCAGTGAACGCGTTACCTTAAAAATGACTTTTCATTTGCAGCACCATTACAAGAAGCAAAGCTGGCTTGTTTTTCAGCTGCACGTGGCATCTGCCACGAACTCCACTCAAGGATGCTGCTGACCACCTCAGAGAAAAGCAACGAATTGCTGCACACAAGTTCTGTAAAGAAAATGTTTTATTTAAAGTGTTAAATACCATCACCAGAATGAGTTTGATTTACATTAGTTGGTGTTCATTACAGGCCTAATCTGCCCTTTTTTTTTTCCCCAACTGTAATTCCTTTTAACTTTTTAAAACATACTATGTACAAGACAGCAGTGATCACTGGAATAGTGCTATTTACATGACTAAACCATAAGTAGAGTTGCAGATGTGTGAAAATAATAATAAAAAAAAACCTTTTTTTTTTTTTTTTTTAAATAAATACTGCATAATGACAAGTATGTACAAACCTTCCATGCATCATGTCCTTCGCTTTAAAATTTGAAATAATTTATATAGGACTATGCGTACAAGAATGTGTGAGCACATCTCACAGCATCGGTAAAATGGTTATGTATTTTCATTTAATATCCTAGGGGATATTGTAGACTGCACGTTAGTAGTATTCATTTGCTGCTGGTAGACAGCTGTCTAAATTATTCCAATAAATATCATTTTACCAGTCTGCCCATTAACTTAACAATAATCCATTATACAAACTCTGAAGACACAATCTTGATTTATATGATATTGCACAAAGTAAAAGGCATTTTAAGTGATACTGTTATTAGTTTTGCCCTCTTACAAGGCATGTACAATTTCTTAATGGGAAGCTTCAGTAGATTTTCAAATAAAATCAGAATAATTCTGTGTGGCCTTACAGGTAAATGTAACATATATTTCAAAAATTATTGCAAGGTTTCAGTATTAAACCTTAAATACGTATTAAAGGCATACAAAGACGCAAAAAAAAAGAGGATATTTTGTTATTAAATGTTAGCCAGTTACATTCCCTTTAAATCATGTAATTTAATGAGAAGCTTGAACTTGCAGCACCACCCAACGGTAGTCACTGTCTGCTACAAAAACCAGGTTGTTGAAGATCCATTGACTGCAGTGAGGGTTCTGGTAATGGTGTCAAACAGCTGTCAGAGTGCTAATGATAAGCTTCCTTTAAGGCTATTTTATGAACCAGAGACTGATATTTTCCAGACTGATATTACCTAATTATGTCTTTTGCAACACAAATGTAATTTATGAAAATTGAACTTTACAGCAGAAGAACTGTATGATTTAGTAACCTTTGTTGCTTTGGTAATCTCAAAAATGTAGCAATCCATTTGGTTTAGTGCAAATAAAAGTGTTTTAAATTTAATTCCGACAAATCAACCTGGTACTTAATTTTTCCTCTTTCCAAAAGCTTTCGAGAAACGATAGTTCAACCTTTGAATGAAAAGATGCTGGTGCTGAAAACAAATTTATTGAAGACATCTTACAATGGCCACATGATTCCAGTATTTTGCTGTAGAATTCAATTTGAAGGTGAGAAAAAATGAAAATTAAGTTACCATGCACTGTACAATAAATTGCAAAAAGTTCAAATATTTTCTTTATCAAATACATGCTGAATTACATTAATGTACTCCCAAGCCATGTTGCAAAATCCTTTTCAACATGCTTGAAAAAAAGTAAGTTCTTAAAGAATATTTTCATCAAATTATTCAGAAATGCAGAACAATCTGCAACCCTGAACCAAATATGGGGCAGAAGAGAGTAATAAGTCAAAAGGTTTTAGAATATGATGGTCATCCTGGGAGGTAGAGGGGGGAAAAGAGCAAAAGGAAGAAGGGAGACCGAGAGGAGAGATAGAGAAAGGAGGAGGTAAAAGAAGTGTACAATTTGCACATTATGTTGAACTTTACAAGGCTTGTACCTTTTACATTTAAATAAATTTAATATATTACACTTATTTCTTGTCACATAAACAGAATTTTAAATGTTTGCTAGAAATTATTTTTTAATATATGTCTGCAAAAATACAGACCATGACTGGTTTAAAGAATGATAAACGTGGTGTGTCTTTGTATCACCCTGTTGCATTCTCTTCCCTTTAAAACCATGCACTAGTGAAATTTATTTTTAAAAATAATAAAAATTGTTGAAAATGGCTGATTTATTCTTTTTTTTTTTTTTTGCAAGTTGCAGCCCCAAGAAAATAATTTAAGTGTTCAGCTAAATCTCTGTCCATGCAAAAAAGTTTCTTTAATTTCATACAGTACAGTATATCCACAGAACTTTATTTTTCAGAGAGTCCACCGTATCTGGGGTTTCACTGTATCTATAGCTGGAGGTATGAAGCCCACCACTTCGTCTTGAACCTTTTCAGCATGAAGAGTTTTCAGATCTCAAGCAACTGTTTCAAACAACAGTTGACTTTTTCAGCATTTTCACTTTCTTCTTTTCTTCCAAGGCCTGCTAATCCACTGACTTGTAACATGGCTTCATGGGAGGGTAACTCCATTTCTGTGGCATAACCAAGCTTTAGGAGGGAGGGCAGATAAATAAAGAAACAGGAGCAACAAAACAGATATGCCATTGAAAAGGACTTTTGTTGCATGAGACAGATTGATTCTTTTAGTTTAGTCCATGGCTTCAGATTGGACCAAAACTGAGTGTCCCTGAACTCTGAACCTATCAGTTCTTCATGACTTCAGTCCTTCACCTGAGGGCCTTCCATAGGGCACAATGTGTGCAACTTCCTTGAGAACACAGGATCGCATTGCAGCCCTAGAAACAGGCTCAGAAGACACAACATTAAGCATGCAGTGTTACCAGGGTTTGCGACCTGTAATTTTTTTTTTTTTTTGTAACGCTGGTTGCTATGACAATAGTTTCACAGCTGCTATGAGCGAGCATAAGAAGGTCCTGTTGAACTTTCAAGAGATGACTGAGAAGCTCTTCTAGTGAGAGGAGCTAAAGTTGGATCTACTAGGGAAGAAGGAGGGAAGAGTTTGAACCACCCAATCACCATGTTGGACAGGTCCAGTTCATCTAAAAGTATCTGTGCCACTCCCATAAAGGATTTGTGATCCATACGTCCATAGTCTCCCCAAACAATTATCTGTTAGCAAAGGAAACACAAGAAAATAGAAAAATGTCAGAAAAACTTATGAGAGCTTCAATCTGATTGATCCAATGTCCCTGCTCATTTAATTATAATAAGGAATGAAATATTTTACTGCTAACATTGTTTAGTTCTGTGTATGCTAACCATGATGCAGGGACAAAAATGACCTGGGCAGTAACAGAGCAGTTATCCATGATACTAAAGAAAGCCCAGTGAGAGAAGGAGCCCATACCTAAAGTAGTAGCAAAATAATCTGCAACTCATTTTTTTTCAGCACTTTATACTTGCATTGTTACTACTGTAGTATTTATCTGCTCAACAAGAATTTGAACTAGCAAAACTTGCCAAATGAAGCACGAAAGGAAGTTTGGAACTCATTCAGTGAAAAGTGTACAGGTGACATTTTCAGATTCAGAAGAATATTAATGCAAATTACCTGTAAAACTTTTCCCTGGGGACTTTCTTCAAATGATAGAAGTTGCTGATAAAGTGGTTCCAGCGTTTTTCTTGCTACTTTTGTTTTCTTTTTGGCTATGCAGACTCCATTTTCTAATAGATACACCTTTACATATGGTGCTTAGAAGAAAGAAAATAAAGAACAGTAAGTAAAGAAGTGCAAATTTTTTGCGTAACAGATGCGCTGTTCTATCACCATATGATAAAATCTACCTTTTACTGGATATATAACTTACATTAACATTTACTCACAAGCAATATTAACATTTACTCACAGGCAAAGCAGCCATGCATTTGGTTTACTTTTCTCCCGGGTGTAATTTTTTCTTTACTTCTTTTTATGTCCCTTTTGCCATGAAAACATTAAGATTCTGACTTGGAAAAATCGGATATTCCTATATATAGTACACTTACACTGAACAGTATGCAAAATAGGCCTGTTAGGTAAATTAATGACTTGTATTGACTTTGGTGAGATTTGGATCAATGCTCTAAATTGTTAATAATTTCAAATTATCTACAAGGTGAAAATCAGTGAAGAAAAGACTCTGACACAATTTCTATTTTGGCAGAAGAGCTTGCTAAAAATATCATTATATTGTCCTTTTCACACAGTGTTATAGGACATCAGATTATAAAATAAGGAGTATCAAATACTGGTCTACTTTTTGCATAGGTACCTATTCTACGCCTCTTGTAGACTCCTTCTTCACCCCTAAGATTCCTATATTACATCTTCAGTATATATACCTTCCTTTCTATCCCATAACAAAGGATGTATTTTCTATTACTAAAATACTTGTATGTCTTCTGGCAGCCCAAACACCAGTCTGATATTTTTTCCTCCTGAGGTAGGGTTGACTTTTTGTATATCATTTCATCACCTCATGGCATTTCAGTGCACACTACTGTAATCTACTGATATGTGCATTTGCTAAGAGTTTACCTAAGTTGAACAGTAAAGCCTCAGAAGTTGGGGTCTTGTTGGATTTCTATGGCAGAACTCTATTCTTGTTGCTAAGATTTTTCTTCCTTACCTGGCAGTGTCTTTGAACCTGGTTTTACAACAAGGCCACGGGCTCGGATTATTTCTACTTCCAGTTGTCCTTTCTTGTCCATCATTCCCACCTGGATATCTCCTAGACAACAAAAAGAAATCCAGGCATTGTAATTCAGAAATACCTAAATATATGACAAACTATGGGAATTTCTACAATGAATACATGATGACTGGTATTGTCTGCATTCCACCACTAAGATCTGGTTCATCTACTAGATCACTTAGTACTTAGCCACTTCACTGCTATTTTCATTAGTTAACAAATTTAAAAAGCATTCAATAACATTTTCTCCCATTTCCCACGCCCCTATCACTTCAAATTAAGTTATTTTTCTTTGTCTTATTTCTTATTTTAAGATTAAAAATGCAGCAAGGGAGTTAGTAGAAAGTAGCTCTGTAAAACTGCTTGAAATCTCTTCACCGTGCCTCTAGTTCAAGACTTGGTATGAAAAGGTAACTTTTGAATACAAAAAAGTCTGTAATAACAAATACTTTGCACTTAAATTCACATTTTTATTCAATACTATCCAAGAGGTTCAGAGAAAGAATTGGTCTCATTAGCCACATTTTACAGATGGAAAACTGAAGAACAGATAAAGAATGAATTTTTCCCACACCTTTCTACTTCTGAGTGTCTCAATTAACATCCACAGTTATGTTCCACTTTGGCTGAGGGTACAGTTTTGGTCTTAACTGAGTTCAAAACCACATGAGAAATGTGTATTTAAAGACTAAGAATCTAGATGATGTCTGTTTAAAATTACCAGACCCAGTAGATTATGTCATATCTACAGGACATGAATGCTTACCCATTGATGGTGTTGCCAAGGTCTGTCGTCCTACAAGCTGGGCAGGACCAAGTCCATCCAGAAAATCACTGAACTGGCTGTCTGCAGCCAACCTCACTCCAGGGAAAATCAAACTAAAAAATAATATTGAAAAAGAAAAACACAAAAATAAATACAGTCAAATTTGCCCTTTTTTTGTTTTCTAGATGCTTTACATTTAACATTTATGGGTTTGGTACTACTACTCACAAGAAACTTATTTACACCAAGATTACAAAAAAATTACTGTAATTTTCAGAACTTCACAATGTTGAACAAGCAGCAATTTGGCCTCCAGCATATAAACAAACAGGTGAAGGAAGCACTAATCCTCACTAACTCTAATTTCCACAGCAATATTTTTCCATCATGCTCTCTTTCCCCAACATATTAAAGACAACTTTTAATTACTGTAGTATTCATATGAGACCAGTTCAATAAGATACTAATACATACCCTTACCAGTAATTTAGTTACATGAAAGTATAATTGTTCATATTTCTCAGTCAATGTGAAATCAATGGCTGAATATCAAATGTATGCAGTAAAATTGCTATATTAGACTGAATACTAGACACTGTTTTTAAAATCACCTTTTAAAATCAGGATTCATTATAAACATTTTGAGAATGTTCTTCTTTCTAATGTCTTTGAGACTGACATCTATTCAATAATGGAACTGAAATCAGTTGTGGCAAATGACCAAAGTAATTTAAATTCAAATTCTTGCCATAAATTATCTGTGACCCATTACAAGGCAACAAGAACTAATGAGATTTGTAATGACCAACCATGAATAAACATCCATCTTGCATAACATAGAAACAGAAATGTCTGGGTTGGAAGGGACCTCTAGAGGTCATCTAGTCCAACCCCCACTTGGACGTGTAAGATGTAACGTCCACTACAGGTGCACTGTCCAGTGCTGTGAATACCACTAATAAAGCTATCCACACTAAGATTTTTCTGGGCAATGTCACGGACATATCACTCATTAGTCTTTAATGTGAGCTTTTATGAAAATCATGATATGTGACAGTCCATACTCCTGCCCAGGTAATTTCTTCAGGATTAATTATCAGAATTTTTGAAAAACTCCCAAGCCCACTGAACAACACCTGGAAATGCTTCGCTCAGCAAAGCACAGATGTATGTGAGTAGTTTTCAGAAGAAAACCTGTCCTTTTCTGTTTTAGCCAGTCCACTGCAGCTGCTTCCCCTCCTGCCACACTGCATGCTGATGCTCTGACCCACCAGGAGCCTTTCTCGTGGCATGGCAGAAATGATCCTCATCCTTCCTGCACAAACAATGGGAGACTCTTTTGATCACAGAGGAAGACTTGGGCTTGGTTCTATCAGTAAGTCCAGCTTGTGAAAGGGAATTTTGACCGAATGGGACCTACAGCACTTGCTCATCACACTTTTTTCTAACTACCAGTTTCATGAAGAAATGTTAGGCAAACACAGCTGTATCTGCTGCTTACTTTCCCTCAGAGCTGTAGCTGTTCATGCTCCCATCCGTTGACTCCCGGCTAGCCTGACGGGTCATCCAGTTCCTCATCTCCACAGCCAGCCCTGTCTCAGTGCTCCTCTGGACAGTGCTCCGCAACTTCTTGCCCCCTGCTTCTGTGGAGACAAAAAAGAAGCCACCATTGCACCACACTGTGGCAGCTGGGTGGCCCTGCTGGGCCCTGCTGCAGGCAGCACACCACAGCTCCATGCAGCAGAAACACTTGAAGCCAGAAATGTACCTATACCAGAACTTCCATTTAAAAATTACCAATTTTTTTTCTAAAAACCAGAGAGGCAGCACTGTAAATCTCTTTTACAGGGCCTTTAGTTGTGTCACCACCTGTTCTCCCAGGGCAGACAGCATGTGCACAATCCATGTCTGCCCACAGAGGTAACCAGACTCACATCATCCATAGTTTAGTGTGTTTAAAATGCGTTTTCTCTGGATGAATACATCCTTCCTAGGAATTAAATTAAAATGACCATTATGTCAAAACCTGTAGTGTCTGAGGAGTGTTCTAATTCAGATGAATTATTTGATTTAAAAACATTTGGTCATTATCTGCTAAATCAAGTTATAGATATCCATTTGTCAAGACAGTAAAACAAATCAAGAACCCTTCCCATTCTTTCTTCTCTATTTATGCTCTTCTCGCTTCGCTAGCTGCTTTTAACTTCATAGCTAAAAAATACAGTATTGACTTTTATGCACAATAGGAAACTTTATTGCCACCTCCATGAGTAACAATTTTTTGTATCCGCTTGCATAGTTTAATTTTACAGCAAAGTTACAGTTAGCTGGTTATCAGACAAAGGAAAAAATACTTAAAATAGTAGCATTTAAGCACAGGAATTCTGACCAAGACCTCAGCTGAAAGATATACTGAAAGCACCACAAAAAAAACCCCCAAACAAACAAAAAAACCCCAACCACACAGAAAAACCGAAACACAAAACCAAACCAACAACAAACACAATAAACCAACAAAAAAAACCAGGAATGAAGCTTCAATTTTTCTTTCCCGAATAAGACAGTCACTCCATGTAATTTCTGATTTTACATGCTTTTCCCTGTAATGGGGCAAGGAATTCTGCATTTCAGTCTCTTTTATCTGCTCAATACACCCCTGACTTCAGCACAGCGATGTGATATACTGATTAGATTATAAAAGAGCACTAATTCCAAAATGCACAACACCACCAAATAATACCAGAATTCCTAAATATTAACACAAGGGTAGATTAATATCCAGTACCCTAGGATGTATATCTAGGGACTCGCCCTCTTTGCAGTTTGTAGCCTCTGCTACCTTTTAGACCTTCTCTGACTTATCATGTACCAAAGGTCAGAAGAACTGCTGGACCTGTGAGGTTGGTGAAGCTCTAGGGATTTGAGACAGGAAAGGAAGAAGGAAGATTATCCTGCAGTAAGGACTCTCACACCCCAAGGACAACCTGTGAGCACAGGGGCTGGCTTAGAGTAAGATGACCTGCACCTTCAGACAGGGAACAGGAGAGGGACATTGATTTCCATGTCCACACTCAAATGTCATTCTGTGCTACAGGCTGTGGTTCAGGTTGAAGTCTGCCAGGCTCTCCAGACAGAAGGGATGTTTGGTCAGATAAAGAACACAGCCATTCCAGTGTGGTGAGAAATAAGACACATGAAACACCTTGAAACCCACTGCATTCTTGTCAAGAAAGATTAATAACTTTACAGCATCTAGCAGTGTGAGACATTTTTATAGCAGTATCATGAGTGGTTCAGATCACATTGCTTTATTACAAGCCTTCTATGCATTCCTTAATACCCTAACTTTTAATCAGTATGTAACAGCAGTAGTAATTTTCCTCTGAAATTTGACTGACCCACATGAAATCAGTACCCAACAGAGTGAAATAATATTTTTTTCTACAGCAAAAGTACTTCTGAAAATGCCTGTCAATATCCGGTTGCAATAAATACAAACAAAAAAGAAACAAGGCTAACATCACTTAGGAAAAATGAAGGGCAAAAGTCAACAATTTCTTTTCTGTTGGTTTGCACTGTTCCAAGTAGCTACTGGCTTTATTACTTATATTAAACTAATGAAAGCTGGCAGCTGACTTCCAACACTGGTCCAGAATTGCTCTAAAATCCAATCCCTCATATGAAAGAAATATTCCCACAAAACTGCCAGGAAAAAAATGTGCTACAGTTTTATAGAGAAGGTACACTGCATCACAGTTACATATGAAAGGCACACAACTCCTGAAGCCCCATGCTACTTCCATTCAATTACTGTTACAGGATATTATTCTTCTGTTATAAGAGATCTTTCAATTAGTAAGCATTCGTTTTCACTCAGCTTTGTTGAACGGTGGCCATTTCTGTTCATTGTTGCAAACATGCAAATTTAACATCTCTATCTTGCATGATTCTTCAGTCTCTTCATATATACATCTTTCAAAGATTTTGGGGGTAGGGATAAATATGTGTTTGAATATGCGATATTTGAAGGAGTATATTTATTTAACTTTAATAAGGTAGATTTTTTTCTGTGTTAGAATTCTAAGTCTGTACATCTTCAGGCTAGCAAACATTCACAGCAAAAAATCTACACATCTGTTGTACACATCTACACACCTATTTACTGAGAGAGAAATCAAGGCAGGACTAGTCCCTTTGCCATTCCAGTCCTCATAGAGGCACATGCATAGCTGCTCTTAGCTTCCCTCTGAGTCTTATTTTTAAATGGTTTTACTTTCCTGCATTCATTGTAACTGAAATAAGTGGTCTGGTTCACATGAAGAGAGGCCAACAGATGAGAAGATAAAACTTTGAGACACCATGAAAATTAGGCATGCATAGTACACCCAACTTTTGTATTTGTGTGGGTGGTAAAACGTAATTATTTTGACCTTAACACTGAATTTAAGGAGGGTTGAAAGGAGCCTATGTGAATAATAATTTTCCAGTTTTCAACAGAAACAGGCAGAGCTCTCCGGTGGTCTCAAAAGACAAAGATCTCACCTTTCAGGAATAAGACCACTAATCATGATGTTGAATTGAAGATTTTAACAGTAAAATAGCAATCTGGAATAGAAATGCAGAAGAATACCCAGACCATGGGCATGACTCCTGAGCCACTGCTTAAGAGATGAGTATTCTTTCTGAGTAAGCCTGGCTACACTGGTCCCTGGAAAAACATAACAGATAAAAAATAATGCCAGAATTCCTCAAACAATTTTAAAACAAAGACAGTATTTACAAAATCCATAATTTGTGTTGCATAAATTCAGCATTAAAATACTTAAAAGGTTGCAAGTAGCAATGAAAATGCAAAGCAATTACTCAAAGAAATAGCCTTTGGCGTCATACTTCCAGGCTGCAGCTGGTAGAAGATGTTTGACAATCTTACAGCTCTAGTGAATCCAAACTGGTTTCCCTCATTCTTGCGTGGAATAGGGAATGGCTGCATTTTCTACTGGACCCGGCCCAAAAGGAACAAACCAACAATATGTTTTAAAGTTGTTCTTTTTCTATGAAGACAGATCTTTTCCCCAAAATATTTGTGAAAACAAACATACCGTTGAATGAACCCAGTTGAGGTGATGATAATCTCTAGCTAGATGATTCATTTGGGAACGCATCTGACCCTAATACAGAAGTAAACATGTACTGGTGCCACTGTAAAAGCAGGGGTTGGATTTATAATCATGAAGTATATAGACATACACATACATACTGTTTTTATCCTACCAGATGAAAGGATATGGAGACTTTAGTAGTGTACTTTGCTGCTGATCATGTTGCTGACCACCTACACTGAAAATAATTTTACAAACAATTTACTGATCTTTAATAAAGAACATTAAAGATATTCTCCAAATTAGTATAATCTAATTGCTCTAGAAAGAAGAAATTCTCTCAAGTTCCCATCACAAAATATGGAATATATTATCTGAAAAACACTAGCTCTAATTCTTGAAGCCATGTTGTAAGGAGTGGAATAAACTGCCAGAAATAATTGCTCTGGCATTTGTGAAAGCACATTCATTCTTACAATTAATCACACTGGTAATTTAACTAATATGGTTACTGCAGATAGTCTCCACATGCCACGTTTTCTTAATTACACATGGAATTATTTGTTTCCACAACTTGGAGTGCAAATCACTTGCAAATTATGGGTGCAAAACTACTGATATGATCTTCAATAGCAGATAAGTCAAAAACTGCAGTGAATGCAGCAGATTACCTTCCGTGAGCTGGGATCTAGCCAGATGAAATCTGCCTCTGGTGAGGAGAGCAAAAGCTCTCAGCTTGCTCTCTGTAAGAGCTTCCAACGACTGCTCACCACCAGACACAGAGCCCCGAGAGAGGACATGGCTGGCACAGGCGGAGGCGCACTGGCTCTGCCAGTCCCCAGGTGGAATGTGATCTCCTGCTAGGATTTGTACTCAGTACAGAGCAGCTGTGGCTTCAGAAACACACTCAAGTGCTTAATGTACCTCTTTTCTGCTCTCCTCAACTCACCAAAACGGCTGCATAAAAACTGCTTCAGCAGTCTCATTTCAGCTCAGGAGTTAGCTGCCTGTAAGCGACAACTATTTCAAGAGTAAAGCTATTTATGTACCTAGAAATCTGCTCTGGGTGTATGAACAGGTTAAACAAAACCATCAGAGACAATCCAAGAACATATGACCCCACCTAAGAAAAAGCGGGATGAGATAGGTCTCAAATTCCCTTGCAGCCACAAAATTCTACCAACAGCCCAGGTTTAGTTTAGGCTGCATTGAACAAGGTGTTTAGTTCTTGTCGTGAAGTACTGCTGGGAACCACAGCTGAGTTATTTCTTTCCTTGTATCACCCACAAACCCCAAGCATCAGCCACAGATTAGGTTCAACTAATTTAAGCGGGCTTTGGGAAACCCATGTTCCGGTTGAGAAGTTCTGAGCCCATCTCACCAATTCTCAGAGGCTGGTGCTAACCACCACCTTATGATGTGTCCTTTCAGAGTCATCCTGATGAAGTTTTCTCACAGCGCATGTCCTAAGCATATATGAAGCCCAAAGAGCATTTGCAGGGCCAGGGAGAAACTGTAGCCAGGGTGTCTCCTTTACTTTGCACTTCTAAGGAAGAAGGGAAGATGTGTGTTCCAGTTTCTGCTCCCATGAGTATCTAAACTAAAACACTGAAAAAATATGACTGGGATGGAAATGGCCTGCCCTGATAGCCCAAAAGTAGAACTGCCTTCAGTAGGGAAGCTCTTCAGTATGGAAGCATCCAGGCTTGCAAAGTCTGAGACTGACAGCCTCAGTTTGCACTATGCATGCATTTTTAAATTTCTTGGGAGGCTTCATTAGAGTTTTATTGTCAGTCAAGAAATACTTCTCTCTTGTCCTGTGTCTTTGTGTTTCCTCCTCTCTCTTTCCTCTGGACATACTGGAATCATGGTTAAATAAGATTAAGGTTAATTAAGATAGTACCTAAGAAAAAGTGAAAGAACTGAAACAATTAACTGCAAAACTGTTGCTTGAGCTTCTGATCAAAGACTCATAGAGAAGCTTTCAGGTCCCATTCTTTATTAATTCCCATATACGGGACCCAAGAGGCAGGGCCATCACAAATCTCAGTTGTTCCTGAGATACAAACCTTTGGCCAGACTGCATCATCCTTCATCTATATTTAATCTCCCTATAATGGCAAGGCTGGTTGTACATTCAGTCTGAAAAAGATCCCTGCAGCTTGTTGTGGCCACATGATGTGAAGCCAATTTACCAACACACTGCTTCCAAGCAACACTGTGGTTTAAGGCAGGCACCTGCTCCTCATTCTCTCACACTTTTTCAGGTGTTTAAAGTATTCTGCCACTTTAATTTCACTGCTGAGCTGATGTTGATTCTTTGGTCCTAACTGACCCTCTGCCAAATTCTTAAGAGCATCAGACAATAGAAACTGCTTTTGTCTGTGTGGGGCATCCCTCAGTTTAAGTTCTTCAACACTTGTGGCCCCAAAAGTTTCGGAAACATTTTTACAAGATTCAAGTGTTACCAAAGAACTGATTTTCTCTGTACATGATAATGACTTAAATGTTCCTAAAAATCCAGTATCCCCTGCGGGATATTCAGTAATTCAGAATTACTGAAACTGCTACATGTGAAAAGGATGAACAGCCATCTCTGACAGTTTAGAGCTGTTTTCAATACCTGTGCCATGCAGCACTCCCTGGAAATCCCAGTTCAGTATATACAGAACCACAGCAAAGAGATTTGCTGATGGGCCATTCCCTTGACAAAGAATTTAACCCTGATAACAAAGCCAGTGAACTGGGAGCCAGGGAGTGAAATCTCAATAACCATGCTTGTAGGGATGAGAGGTGATAGTACTGATGTGATTTCCACTTCTCTTTTGGTTATTTGGCTCTGACTATGTAACAACAAATTTGCTATGCAGATCTGGTTGGATCCTTTGTTTTATAGATGTTGATGACAAATCTTGATTATAATACACAGTAAGAAAATATTTTGTATATGTTTAGTCACCTATTTGGCCCAAGAGAGATCAGGACACCTCTGTTACATTTATGTTGTTTTTTTCAAATGCATTACTCCAGGGCCAAGGAGGAGTGTTTCCTGCAAATCCATATTAGATATATTTCCAAGTCAGCTGCTATATTGAGGTTTACTGAGCTAGTAAACTACCCCTTGACTAGCCAGTCCAACTGGAGATCCACAAAGGTTTCAGTCTAGCTTGGAAAAATACTTTTGCACTTTAAATATCTCAAATATGGAATCATTTCTGATGCAATATGAAACCAACAGACATCAAATGCAGAATTAATATGTTATCCTAATTACTTTGATTTTGAAATGCACAGCTCCTGACAGCGAGATGTGAATCAGGGACACAACCACAGACAGCCACTCAGGCCTTTCCAGCACTTCCACAGAAATCTCTGTTTCTGTCACTAAGACCATTTGTTTTCCAAGTGTAGTCAGAGGATGCACCTGCCAAAAGCCTCAAATGATTGCTGTAAAACTGATGAGAGATATGACAATGAAGCAGCACGTGGCTTTGCAGCCCACAGCTGTATGTCCCACGTGCCAAACAATCTGAAAGAACAGTTTTTGAGGAACCCTCACTTAGACCAGTTACAATCTCCACACAGATAGATGTTCTTATTATTCAACTACAATACGTCTGACTTTGTGCATATGTCAAAGCAGAATGGTAGCATTTTTTACTTTGTACATCCTGTAGAACAATCTACATGACTACAAGAAGTGCAAAGCAGTAGGAAATCAGTCTCATTCCCAAGCTACTAAAATCCTGAAAAAAACAGAGCAAGCAATTTTGTGGAATTACATTCTAATTTTATATACCATTTACATAAAGAACCACTAAATAGGCACACATCTCCACCACAAGAAATCTTTAAACCCAGCCTTCGATTTTGTCAATGACAAAGGGTAACCATCTTAAGTAGAAAGAGACCATCACTGCAGTTTTGGGTGATGTTGTTTTTATGTTTATACATACATTCAATCTTCTTGATGTACTGCATTCTTCTTGATGCACTTACTAGTAACAATTATTCCATACAGTGCCAAGAGTAGATTAAAACTTCTTAAACACCAAGGAGTGTATATACTGAAGAGCGTAGAACTGCTTTTTCATTTTTCTATCATGAACACCATTCTTCAGCCCAACCTTGATTATTTTTAGTATAGACAGGGTCATTACATACACCATTGGATGAATCTGTGCAGCATTTTTGAATGCTATAGCAAGTGTGTTGTAATAATTCAATACCCTCTAATAGACCTTGTTGAGATAAATGGTGGCAAATGGTTGGCTACTGAGATTACACAAACTAGAAAGAGTTCTTCCTTCTAGCTTTTTCTATAATGAGTGATGATACCATGCACATATCATTCAAATAGCCACAGCTCCCAAAACTCTGCGCAAATTTCACACTGTAATGACCCATTTTCAAACTACTGCTGTTAAACACTTACCTCTCCAGTTGAAACGATGATGACACAGCATGCTGCTGCTGACTAAACTGTTGACCTTGCCATTGAAAAATTACAATTACAGCATGTAGATTTAATTGAGACCATTTTTTTTCAGGTTTATGTAGGTGAGATGAAACCTGTCATACACCATAGCTGCACTGCTCCTGTTACAGTCATACCTGAGTTACCTGTTAGCTATTTAGGTACAGGTGCAGTGTAACTAGCAGCTCAGAAGAGAAATACAGATTTAAAACTCTGTTGGGCATTCCTATTATATAGTCAGGTTGAACTATGTTGTACTTGGAATGTCAGTCCTTCTGCAGTCACTTCTTTTCTGTTAATTTTCCACATTTTTCCTAGGATGCATGTGTTTTTTTGTCACTCTCTTTACTTTGTCAGCAATAGTAAGGTTTTTTCTATGCTGCTTCTTTAAAAGGTCTAACCCATCTTGGCATCTATATCTACTTCAACAGTACAGTACTTGAGTGTAATTGGTAAAAACACTTGGGACTGTAAAGAGAGATGCAAATTGCTGGAAATGCCCTCTGTGCTGCCTCCACCCTGGAGTCAGCCTGAAGAGCTGCAGGGGTGGGACAAACCCAGCCCCACCACACTGACTGAAAGGCTGATTCAGCCCCTGAGCAGTGCCCTAGCAGCAAATGTAAAATATTGACCATAAACTTAAATGTCATCCAGATTCTGTAAGAAATGCTTAATATTCCATATTCAGAGTGATTTTTATGCTCTAGGATGAGCCACCCCACTGTTGCATGAGATGCACAGCCATCTACGGCATCTTAGCATCAATCAAGTCAAGGTCATTAAAGCTTCATCTTTTACAGTGGATAACCTGTCATGGGCAGAGTATACCCTTCTTTCGTGTTTCACCTTGGCTCTGCCTATGAATGTTCCACGTAAACAAGGTCATCTTTACCACAAAGACCAAAAAGTAGGCCAATTCCCCCAAGAAGATGTAGTTATTCTCACTTTCTTCATTGCCTGATACTTCTACTATTACTTTATTATTTTTAAGAGGATAATTTTAAAGCATAACTACTTAATGTGTAGGATTCTCATCACTTTAATAATTACCGTGTTAATGAATTTATTGTTGCTACTTCCCCCATTTTCTATTTCTGATTAAATTATTGTCTGCTTGTTATTGTCTGCTGGGACCTCCAGAGAGACAGTGTGATCTGGCATCCTAACCACAGGAGCAGAATCCAGGAACTGCTGAGCTTCATTCCAGCTCTACCAATGAGCAATGATTAATGTGTGAGAAATGGCACTGAAGCCAGTAGCAGTTCAGCGTACGTTTAAACAAATCCTGATCCTTCACTCACTAGCATCAGTGAAAATGATCCTGCTGATATCTATGTGACATCAAACAACCCCTCCAGCAAGTTTCACAGATAGTTATCAGCCAGGTGACAGGAGTGTATAATGTGCTTCTATTCCTGCTGAGCTCCTGGAGCAGGACTCAAGATATTTCTTTTGGTAGACATCATTATGGAAAACTGTAATGCATCTTCTCCTCAGCTAACACAACTAATTCTTGCTATTTTTGGCATGACTGTCTTGGACTGAAGAACATTCTGTGACTTTTTTTATTTTTTCAATTGTCTTTTGTTTTTCTAACATACTGGGAGACCAAGATGCTTTCCAGTTCTTTCTGAATTAATTTATGTCTTAAATTATCATAAATTATATTTTGAATTGTCTTCAGCACCTGCAAAACATTTGACTTTCCCCTTGAATCTCACAGCTTCACTACCACCCAAAAAACTTTGTCAAAAGAAGACATTAAATTGAAATGTACTCCTTTTAGAGTGCATAGTTCTACACGCAGATCTTGCCATGACTCGCAGTCTCATAGCTGCACTCCTGGTAACCTGCTATTTAACAGTTTATATCATCACTTTAGTGTAAATGCAAATCAAAAGTGAATATAAATAGAGTATAAAAAGGAAACTGTAGCACAAATTTACTGCAGCAAACAATACACAATGTAATCTGAGGAAGCACCAAGTTAAGTCTTTCTAGTGACCACACGCCCTCTGAGCCTCTCTCTTTTCTTAGTACACGTTGGATAACTGTAAATCTTCTCTGGTAACCTTCCTGTACACAAGAATTCACTTGCTCTAACACATTTTCCAGTTGTCCATAGAAAAGTCTAGTAAACTCAAATCCACTGCTTTATGTTACGTGTGTGAAATTTTGACTGCACAGACATCTAAAAGGATGTCACATACATTTATACTGGCAATTCCCTGCTCTTTTAAATTTAATGACACAGCTTCCTTTAACTGCAACAAAGTCAGGATTTCAGACAAAATACGAGGTTTGGGATCACTCAAGAGCACTGAGACAGGTACTGATTTTACTCTCTGTCCCCACACCTCTTCAACAATTTCCACATAGTCTGTTCCAAGCATTATTTGATGCCAATTCTTACTTTACTATGTAGGCTGTACATTTTATCATCAGCAAAATCTAACAAAAAATGCAAAAGACAGCCTCTAATAACCCTGATACTCTGATAACATACATAATTTGTTCTGCTACCATATAATGTTAGTTCTGTGTGTACCTGTGCACACATGCCAGAAATAAACCGATGGTGAAAAAATATTATTTTTCAATACCTTTTACTAGACACAGATAAGAATAATAAACTCTTTTAAAAATAACAAACATGAATAAACTTGAAGGACTCATGTAACCGATCAGCAAGTAGGAAATGCAAGTGTGAACAGCAGCTCCCTGTGCTGCAAACCTGGCTGCCCATGGCAAGTTCAGGCCTACCCGTGGCAAGTTCATGGCTACCAACTGGAAAACTGGAGCCTTTCCACAGCCCACCTCTTCAGTACATTACAGCTCAGATATCAGGGCTTAAGAAGTCTCCTTCGTTAATCAACTGACACTCAAAACATATCTGATGAATTATCGTGTTCAAAAGTAGTTTCTAAAATTATTCTTTTCAACACACTGTATTGAGTACTTACCATCCAGTTACTTCTGAACTTGATAGTACTTGTAATCTTTCACACCCAAAGTTATAGCTAGGGACTAGTGTATTCATTTCAGCAGTTACCAAACAAAAGTCTTCAAAAGGAGGTTCTCCTCCCACCACTACTCTGCACTGGTGAGACCACATCTGGAGTGTTGTGTTCAGTTCTGGTCTCCCCACTTCAAGAGGGACAGGGAAATACTGGAGAGAGTCCAACAGAGAGCTGGAAAGATGCTGAAGGGACTGGAACATTTCTCTTATGAGGAGGAAAGGCTGAGAGCCCTGGGGCTGTTTAGCCTGGAGAAGAGTGAGAGGAGATCTTATTCATGTTTATAAATATCTGCAGGGTGGGTGTCAAGCAGAAGGGGCCAGTCTCTTTTCAGTGGTGCCCTGCGATAGGACAAGAGGTAATGGTAGCAAAGTCAAACATGGGAAGTTCCACCTTCTTCACTGTGAGAGTGACAGAGCCTGGAACAGGCTGCCCAGGGAGGCTGTGGAGTCTCCTTCTCTAGAGACTTTCAAGACCCACCTGGATCTTGTCTGTGTGGCCTGCCCTGGGTGTTCCTGCACTGGCAGGGGGGTTGGACTCGATGATCTCCAATGGTCCCTTTCAACCCCTACCATTCTATGATTCTATGAAAAGAGCATCATAAATTAATTCCTCAAAAGTCGTATTTCTATTAAAAATATAACCGAGAGGAAAGCATAAAAACACCCCTGTAACCAATCCATCGTATGCAGAAATAGCTACATCTTGAGAGTGGAAAACATAAGAAGAGGGTTTAGCAAGCATCTTTTTCAGAATAAATTGTAGAAGAGCATTAAGTACATTAAGTAATCAGGAGTGCATGTACCACACCCACTTAAGGACACTGGTGGTACATAAATATAATTGTATAGGAGCTCTCAGAAGACAACAAATTCCCATTTGGGTGCAGAGGTGACTTGCTGTCAAAAAAAACCCCATCACTTTTTTTTGTTTCTAATCTCAGTGAGAGCACTTGGGAAAAGAATTTAGCTATCATGCCTGTCATACCCTCTGTAACCTGGTTTGTCTGAAATCTCAGGTAGCAGAAACTCAAGATCCATAAGCTCTGCATAGCAATTATAGCATTGTTTTTTTCATTGGAATTACATAAAATGCATTTACAGGTGTAGCCTACATCCAAATAGAACCAGATAAGGTAAATCAACACAACATGTTAAAAAAACCCAGTATACGCTATTTTAACACTTCTGTTTAAATAACCTGCTAGCAGAAGCTAAATAAATCATGACAATCACCCTTAAATTAACAGCTATTCCACTACTGACTTCATATTTCTTTGAACCAGTGGACAGTTTTAAACATACACAGATCTCACTCAACTGAGGAATAACTTGTTTCCTAGAGAAGTAAAGAAAACAGACCAGAACAAAATAATACTCTCTTTTGAACAGGGTTAATGCAAATGTTGTAACTAATAAACACGACTAAAAAAGGTAACTATGCTGGAATAATAGAGAAAATACTCTAAAGAATACCTAAGCATGTTTAGAATAATTTTATGATATTTTCATTGGTTTAGGAATGTGTGTTTTCAGCCATAATGTTCAGTAGCATGTCAAAAGATTAAAAATGCCCTCTGAAGCCTACCCTGCAGTCTACTGGAAACATTTTGCAGTCCACTTCATTGTGAAGGGAGCAGATGAAAGTACTGAAGGACAGCACATTTCAGCCCACGAAGCAGCTTGCTCTGTTCTATGGACAAGGGCAACCTGGCCAGCCTCAGAGTAGGGTCCAGAGGTAAGGCAAGGGACTACACCTCGGCTTCAGGTCAGAAAAGGAAAGATGCTTTGGAGAACTGACTTCTGGGACTGTTGCACAGGAAAAGATAAATCAAGACTTGTGGAGACTCGGGAAAAACATTTGCTGCAGAACTCAGCCTGAAATGTGGATATGCATATGTGTGCATTTTAAATACTCATTATGAGCAAGGTAAATACCTAACTCATACTTTGCCCAGTGCCACGTGAAAAATGTTGATATCTTAATTTGATATTGCTCAAATCTCTTGAATGTGCAATATGTTCCATTAATCTTAATTATCTTAAAAATCTTCGATTGGTTGTAATAAACAATGGTGAGACTGTCAGTTCATTCTATATGTAAGCATATTTAAACACACCAGATTATTTTCTTTATGAAACCAGTATTTTCAAAACAAACTCACAAAATACAAGTTTTGTCCTGGGTAGGGTTTTGTGCCTTGCTAAAGTGTGCATGTATATTTAGTATGCGCATTCTAAATAGGAACATGAACTTTTTATTTTTCAGGGTTTTTTATAATTAGCTTAAGTTTTGTAATTTTCTTTTTTTCTTATTTTTTCTCACAGTTACACAGAAAATCCATTGCATTTCTCTATTTTGTTCCACAAAGGTCTGGTCCTGCAATAAATACATGGAAATTACACACCTACTTTACTGGTTGGACTTATTTTTAGGAATAAAGATTAACTGTGAGTGAGACCTGCAAGGTCTACTGGTACTCACAGCCTTCTTCCTGCACTGCTCTTCCTAAGAAAATGTTAAATAGGACCATTACTTAATTGTTCAACTCTGGCAGTCTTTGTAAATTACTTTGTGGTAACGGAGAACGGATACCTGAGCAAGCCCATGTCCTGTCAGAAACCACAGCTCTGGAAGTGTGCTTTGCTTTCCTTACGAAAGGGCAGAAAATGGTAAGACTCACTGCCCAACTAAGGCTCAGTTAACAACTTCATTTCCAATGTGATGCTAAACATCATCTGCTAAATCGCACCTCGTTCTCCAGTTACGAGCATCTTATCAGCAAGCTCCCTCTCGACAAAAGTAACTCTCGGGGAGCCGTGTCCTCGCACCGAGCCCCACGCTCAGCACCGCCGCCCGCCCGCCTGCCGGGACGGGGACAGGGGCGCCCGACCCCCGGCCCTTCCCGAGGGGTGCCACTGCCGTGCCCCCCCCATCTCCGGGAGCGACTCGGAGCCCCCGCGGCACCGCGGGCGGGGGGCCCACCCCGCGCCCACCGGCCCCGATCCGGTACCCGGCTGCTCACCTCCGTCCTCTTCCTCCAGGGAGTTCATGCAGGGGAAGTAGACCGCCAGCGCCTCGAAGGAGGCGGAGAGGCTGCTTCGGCTCTGCGACCGCTGCATGGTACGCCCGCCGGCCGCCGTCTGCCGGCCCATCTTGGCCGAGCGGCACCCGCCTTTGGCGCGGTACAAGAAGCGCGGCGTGTTGGCGGCGGGCGGCGCGGACCGGTGCGGAGCGGAGCGAGGGCAGCGGAGTCCTCCGCGGACGCCCCGTGCCGCGACGGGCTGAGGGCAGCGGGGAGTGCTGGCGGAGCTTCACACCGCCGCGCCCGGCTCTGCCCCGCTGCCTCCGCCGGCGCCGCTGCTCACGGCGGGGCGGGCCGCCGCAGCCAGCACGGGGCCGCCTATCAGCGGGGCGAGCCGTCAGCCGGCGGCGTAAGTCACCGGGGTGGGAACGGGGGGCGGGGGGGTACGGCGCCCGTCGCGCGAGCCTCACCGGCGGGGCGGCCCGGCTGTAAATACCGACTGCGCCGGAGGAAGGACAGGGAAGCGGCGCCGGCCGGGAGCCGCGGGCGGTCCCGCTGGCACCGCCCGCAAACTTTGTTCCTCCCCGCCTGGTACCCGCTGGGCCGGCGGGTGGCCCCAGCGCGGCAGGAGGCGGCTTTGAGTATCTCGAAGGACAGAGACTCCACAGCCTCTCTGGGCAACCTGTGTCAATGCTCAGTCACCCTCAGTGAAAAAGTATTCGTAACATTCAGAGGGGGCCTCACTGTGTTCCCCTTGCTTTTGCTCCAGTCAATGGCTCAGCATCGGGTGAGGAATCAGCCCCGTAAGCCACCGGCAAACCTTGTCTTCATCTGTCCTCTACTTCAAGCCAAGTTGTTTATGTCTAAAGCACAGCTGCCCCCTTAACAAATGTGGGTATATTTTTTTCTGAATCAATAGGAGTTGCTCATAGCTACTTTTTTTTTTTTTTTTTTTTAATTCCGTATTTTTCTTACCTTTAACACTGCCTTTCTTTTCTGTTTATCCAATACATTGTATTAATGGTGGGTGTAGTACTTGACAATCTGTCCCGTTCCCCTCCCAATGATAAGTAACTAAAGCACTGGACATCATTTAAAAGGGGTTCTAGTTACTGCAACAGTCTTTTGCAGCATCAGCAACTTCCTCCCCCGTAGTTTACAACAGTGCAAAAGCAGTATCAACACTTGGACTTAGGCTGTTGTTTTCTTGCTGGCCATTTAAACTGTGATGATAGCAAATGGGGTACGTTTTTCTATTTTCTTTTAAAGGTTTAAGACCTCCCAAATAGCGGTAAATGGTATGTTAGGGTGTGATGTAGCAAACTTTGCAGACAGAACACCAGTGTGAAGCCAACTGAAACTATGAAGAACATGTGCAGAATTACACCACTGGAGAGTATTTCATTGAGTTGCTGTTTAGAAAGGAATATTTGTGCCTAGATAATAATAAGAGGTTTCAAACAGCCAACACTATTATTCTCATGCTTTGCTAAGGACTGAAAACTAATCAGAACCTCAGCACTCAGGGATAGAACCCATCACCACTCGATCTACAGGGAAACTGTTTTGACAGCTAGTTTTATGACATGCACAATATTTTAATTTCTAGATAACTATAATCGAGTAATCCTAATGAAACATGTTTCATGTGACACTATCAACACCCATTTTCAAACAACATAAATACTCTTTTCCTCTGTCCTAAATAATGCCCAGGGCAACTTTTCTAGGCTTTGACATCTTTTAGACATCTCATTTGGGTCATACACCAAAATGTGTATTTAGCTAGTCACTCTACATAAGTTCATGGTTTTTTTCTGGCCACATGCCAAAGGTTGTCACCTTCCAACATATCTTGTGATTCTACAGGTTATCAAGAACGTGAGCTGCCAAGACAGACACCTGCCTCGTATGCCACAGGCAGGCCTATGGGCACACTGTGGTCACAGAGACCTGCTGAGCCACTCTGGTTTAAGGTGGACACCTGGTTAGCCCATGATTACCTCTAGCTCTTTGTCTGAAGTCTTTGCATTTGTACCGGTGCTACATCCCACTGAAGTATATTCAAATTGAAGAGTGAACTTTTTCTGTTTACAGTTTACTCTAAAAAGATTTTACTAAAAGACCATAAAGCAAACAGCTCTAAAATTATCTAAAGTTATAATCATAATGATAGTAATAATAATAAATCTCCAAGGTACAATTATCATGTAATTGGCAAAAAACAATAATGTATTAAAGTAATTGCTAATGCTACTTTTAAAAGACTCAGTGACTATTAAATTTTTTATGTATACACACTAAAGCAGACAAAATAACTTAATTCAACATTTTTATCAGTGTAAGATATGGCAGAAAAGTAAATGTGGCTTGATTAAATAATAATTCATGACTTCTTTTGAAAAGCTGGATGGAAAAAAAAAGTTAATGTTCATTACATTTCAGCTGAACTACCAATGAGTTTCATAAAAACAGCTGAATAAAAAAGAATAACATGTTGAGGTTGCAAAGAAAGGCAAAACAAGAAGAGTTGGATGACTTGGGAGATATTTACAAAAATACAGGCAAACTGTAGAATACATATTCAAAGAAGAGCAACTGATTTTTAACATCTGTTTAATGTATTTTCACTCCCATTTATAAACTCTCTTTTTGTAAGTACTCCCTTTAGAAGTATCCCTTGTGGAAGAAATAACACCTGCTTAGGAGCCAGCAAGCTTTCAAGCAGTCTGCTCTTGTTTTCCTTCCCAAATAAGAGGGTAAGCCTCCCTCTAAGCTCTGACCTCAGCAGAAATTGGGAGTTCCCCGCTGATGCAAAGGCCTGACATCCTGCCCTGACACAACCATTTCAGGGTGTTGGCCACACTAAACAAGACACTAATGGGGCACTTTATTGGCATTGTGTGCCCTCAATGGGAATTTGGTTGTGCCCTGAAGGCTGTGCCCCCATCTCTCAGCCCCTAGGCACTGAACAAGACCTAGCAGCCACAGCACTTATAAGGAGTGGATGGTTTTGCTAATACTGCACAGTATATAAAAAATCCCATTACTGTCACTGATAAAATCAGCCTCTATCAAGAAAATCACTTTAAATATTCCAAAATGCATCTCCAACTCCAATTTAACCCAAACAGAGGTTGCAAATCTATGACAAAGCACCGGATCAAGATCCCCTACAAGCTTCCTCAATATGCTTCTCTCTCCTGATTCTCTTTCTTTAAGATAAATGTTTAAACAGAAGAATGAAAATGGACACAAGGAACTGAGAAAAGAAAGACATAAATTGTCAAGATTCCAGGATTTGAGGAGGCTCTCCCAGAACAGCTACTGATAGATTACATTATACAAATAATCTCATTGATAGCAATCTAACCACATGCCTTGACTGCAGGAAACAAGATTACTACATTGACATTGAGAACATCCCCCAGTTATTCTGCTGATTTTTTTACCTGCTACTCATTGATTTGCATCACCAGTTGCAACTGAATCAAATTCCTGTTAAAGGAGCTGTATCCAAACTCCCATCTCAACTGTAAATATCAAGACAAAGCCTGAGACTCACAGGTAGCATATTTAACAATTTCTGATAGTAAGTTGAAAGAACAGTATGTTGTAAGAATCCAGGTCAAACAGAACAAGGTCAAACATCTGCTATAAATGTATGTACTGTCCTGAGGCAATTCTATTTGTAGAGTCGGAGATACTGTAAAACATGATGGTGGCTCATCTACTGAAATAGGAAAGCAATTGCTTACTAGTTGTATCCCCTGAGAATTACTAAAAAATGTCATGTAATGTGAATTTGTGACACCGGATCTTCTATGCCAACCTCCTCTAAACACAGCCAGCCAATAATGGGATTCTGAATTTAACAAACATAGCTTTCTCTTTTTATATAGATATACTATATGTGGTAATGTAAAAAAAAAAATACAGAAATTAATGTACTGTCCATCTTTTTGCATGCTTAGACTGTATCTGGATGTATGTCAGCAAGTGTGCTTCAAGTAAACACAAATTATTAGACTTTGACAATAGGGAATGAATTGGAAGAGTAACAACTTGATTCCTTCATGAAAACATAACTTTGGCTGGGGGGGGGTGGGGTGTGAAGGGAGAAGAAGTTCCTTTACTTCCTTTTGCTATTTCTGTGCACTTAACCTGGAGGTCGTCATTTCCTGGGTTTGAAGAACGCAAAATTTTTTGTGAAGATTTTGTTGTTGTTGTTGTTATTGCCTATACTATAGGTTAATTCCTAAAACCTGCTCCAGCTCATGAACACAAGATAAAAGCACACATTACTCTAAAGGGGTTCTTAAGGCCTTGTGCACATTTTGGAGAGGATTCTCCAGTGCAGACACTGGAAAGGTGATCTGAAGTTTCTGACCACCCCGTTTTAAACCTGTGGTTAAGGAAGGCATTTTGGGAAAGGGACTGAAAGGCGGGTTTGCCCTTTTGTTTTGCCACCTTTTCTGCTCTACTGTCATGTATTACCCACTGATTTCTTTTGCTTGCTACAGAAGGGATTTATTTCGATCATGGTTGTCTTCAGAGAAGACAATTCAGCTGCCTAGCTTTCTACACAGGCTATCTTTAACTTGCACTACACCTATCAACTATTAGACAATGTATTACAAATGTAACTCAACTCTTTAATGACTGTCCACTTATGAGAAATCTTTGTATAATGTGTCACTACAAGAAGGTCAAATGGCTTCCTCTTACAACACGAGGGACAGTCCCCTACAGCTCACACTCAGGTGCAATCCAGACTGTATTTTATTTGACTGAGTTCTTACCTCGTCTCATACCATCAGCATTCACTAAGCAGAGACAGCCAGCACACATCAACAAAGAAACACTTCATAAACATCAAGGGCCTCAGAAAAAGAATTAACTGCATTATATCCCCTCCAAAACATAACCCAGTTGGAAAACCCAGCCTTTTTCTAATAAGCACCAGTACACTGAAAAGATCATTAAAAGTACTTCCCAGTCAGTGTAAAACAGGGTTTATGTATGAAAACTTGTAACATGTACTAATAAGCTGTTACTATAATTTGCTAAATGTTGGGACTTTGCTGGCTGTCCCCATGTCTGGGGGGGAGGGGCATGTGCCAACTCCAGCCAAGCACTTGGGATAGATTCCAGAAAGTTATAAGGTCCTGGTTTTACTCTTTTCCATCATATAACAATTCACTAATCTCGCCTTAGTATTTTTTTGACCATGAGTAACATGATCATGGTTTCTGTCCCAGGGCAATGGCTCCCAATCCATGCAGCACTAACTTTGAATTTTCATGACATAATGACCATATAATGACCATTCCTATCCAATTGGTCTATCCAATAGGATAGAAGATTTAAAAATTCTGATTATTTTTTTTTTAAATCAATACATTTTGGATTTTCTGAGCATTCCCTACTAAGCAGTCACGGAGACTGCAGCCACGCTTTTCCTTCTCTTTATGTGGTGACAGTAAATGTTTCCATTCTCCTTATTCTTTCACCATTTTCTACTGTAAGGTCAATTCCACCTCAAAAATCAAGCTAGGTGCAGAGTACAGATTTCTACCAAAATAGCTGTGCTGAATGACACAGCTGTTCTGAGAGAATTCCCTAGTTGTTAGTGCAAGTGCAGTTTTATCAGCAAAACAAGATTCTCCCAGAACTGCATGTTTTGCATGACCACAGCAGGACTCATGCTGGTACCTGATTCCTCTATTTCTACCTTGGAAAAGTGCTCCCACTGTTCCCACACCCTTAGAAGTCTGTATCAGTGGAACTCTACCTGTTAATTTAGCCCCTGTAGGGACCATTTCAAAGTCTTGCACATTTTCAGAAGATACAAATTTGAAGAGCTGAAAGAAATTTCTTTCATTATGTCTATTCCAAAGCCAGAGACTTCATTTTCTGAAAATGAAATTTGGAAATTATAACATAAAAAGTGTTTTAAAAGGTAGAAATAAAAAAGCAGTAAGATTTTTCTTCCTCGATGACAGAAGATGCTTTCAGATCCATGGAGGCACCAATTTTAATTTCCTAAAAACATAGGATTTCTTGTCCTGCAGTTGCCATTATCCTCCCTATTATGCCTTCTTTAATGATGATGAAGGAAATCTGTTGAAAATAGGTCTCTCTCTTGCCTTAATGCCACTATTAGTCACATGTGAAGGCTGTCTGTTCTTATTTAAATATAACATGTCTAACTTTCCCCTCCAAAGTTTAAGATAAAATCACAAAACCAAAATAAAGTCTTAATTTTTCTAAATAACAAATGGAGATGTTAATGGGCTAGCATGCAGTGTAGCTGGCTCACAAGTAACTAAGAGGTCAGCACTGGAGCAGAAAACCTTTATGCAGCTGAATATTTCTGTTTTGATTAAAATTATTTCACACCTTCATGATCACAAAGCGAACTGCAAGACTGAAGTACAAGGTGTCTTAGAGCTCAGCAAAATATATTCCTTCAGTAGTGCTTCAGCAGGGTGAGAAACAAAGAGCACAGAAATAAAAATGTTTATGCTCTTCTAAGGCAAAAGTGGTTTTGAGAAAAACTCAGAGGAAACAATATCAAACTGTAAAAAACCCAAACCCAAGTGTTTGTTCTGGTTTGGTTTGTTTTGTTTTTCTTAATGCATACATGGAGTCTGTCTGCTCTCTCTACTTAGATCTTAATCCACCTTTTTTTCCCAGAGTAACCTTCTTTATAATTCATCAGACCCATCAGTTTAGAAACAAGCTGCTGTTATTCACGTATACTCTCAAATCTTATTTCAGCTCCCTGTGTACACCACTGAAGGTTTTCAGAATGTCTTAGATGAGGACAATACAATTAGTTTCTCAAACTGTAACTTCATGAAAATATGGTTTGTTTCCCTCTTTAATTCAGTCTTCAGCAGAGAAGGGACAAAACCAGTACAGAACTATTGGCACTTGAGGAGCCTTTAGAGCACCCTGTACTGCACTATGAATGCACCCAGTCAATGCAACTGTATTGATGCAGCAGTCTGTTGATGTTACTTAAGAGATACTGTGGAAAAGCATCCTGTGATCTTTATGGTTGGATCATTTTCCAGAAAAAAAAAAAAAAAAGCACAAAAAACCCCTCAACCCCTACTGAAATGAAATGCATTTTGCAGACATGTGAAAACAGCAAGTGAAAACAACAGGATGGAAGCAAGGTGTGTGGCTGTCACACACTGTTCTCCACACTCAAGGAGTACAACATCTAGAGAGTACATAGTTTGCTGAGGACACTGCTGCTATAATGCAGCTCTGGTTCAATATGTTTGCCATATAAAAGTATTGCATTATCATCAAGTGTTGAAAGCTTTGGTGAGTCCAAATGTCAGCACTGTAGAGACATTTGTCTTGCAAGTCTGTAAAGTAATTTTGGCATAACCTATAGAAGGTTAATGTGTATTAAGCAGGGATGATTTTGCAAAGTTCTGTGTCTATTAGGTTATCTGTTTTTCTTGAGAGCACAGATTGCATTTATTTGAAACACTATATGCCACGCTCCTGTGCATTATTTCAGTGCAGAACAACCAAACTGTTTCTCTGAGACTTCTCTGGCTACGCAGTGCCCTGCAGAGACTTGACGTACTACTTTGTAAATCATGCTCTTTCAAATTGCCTGCACTGCGTAGTCCACAGGTAACCAGCTCCACTTGTCAGCCAGCCTGACTTTGACTTACATCCTTATGTTCGTGCTACCTGGTAGGTGGGAATCTCTGAAAGTGCCAGAACACCAGTGGAAGCGACACCATTTTAATAAGGTCATGAATTTCACTTCTCATAGGTGCCAATATATGTGGTGTGAATACTTTTAAGTTGTAAAAGAGGATTTTACAAGCGGAAAAAACCTAAAGAATTAAATTCACTAATGAAACACCTTAATGGTCAGCTCTAAACTCGCTGACTACAACCTGAGTCAAGAGGGCGGGCACTGGGATACATCCAGAGATAACCATAAAAAATACTTTCCAAGCAAAGTCTAAATGACCGAGGGGAAAGACATACATGCTAACACTGATGTCATGTTTAACTGACAAAATAACAGATTTTAGTTGTTTTTTTTTTTTTGTCAGTTCTCACACTGTTTGTATTTCTTGGAGAAGAATGTTGCTGTTGTCATTATACCACTGCCATTTCCATGGTGTTTGAGTCATAGCAGGGTCTCTTCAGCCATAATCACACAATCACATGACAGTTTTATTTTTCCCTTTCATTTGTTTCTCTTCTGGTAATCCAAAGCTATGTCTACACGAGTAAATACAGTATCAAGACACATTCTGATTCACAGGAACTAGATCATTTTATGGCTACATTTTTAGAAGCGTCTCTAGCACAGTATCAGCTTGAAGTTCTAGAGCATCTCTAATAAAAGTTGCAATTTGGGAGTTAAAATGGGCAAAAAATCTTCTTAAACACTGCGTTGGAAGGTATAAGGGTACCACAGTATGGATTTGGGCAACTCTGTGCCAGCTGGACTCAGTGCCAGAGAACAAGCCTGTGTGTTTTAATGCTATAATACAGTGGAAAAATACTTCTCTCAGACATGACACTACTACAGATTAAAATCTGCCAGGCAGGTATAAAATATGAAGTTAGTTTGCCAAACAACTTATTTACATTCAGAATCACTATGCTATAAAAGAACTTATGAAATAAGTTAGTTGTTTGGAAGTCATTTGTCCACGCTATCACTGTATTAATGAGTTCAACTGTCATTCAAAACACCGTATGTGAAGTTTCTATTAAAACTTTTCACTCACATAGGATTACATATCAGGCCTCACTGGACAGCTTTTCACAATTCAAGAACTGAGAATAACAGACAGAGAGCAGTAAAATTTTGTAGACTAGTATGCTATTATTACTATTACTTCTGTACTACTAAAGTAGTACTAGCTAATATTGATTATGGACCAGATGTGCTGACCTGCATTGGATCCTGCAAAATGAAGAACTTTAGCTTCTTCACCTACATTGGCCTTTAAGAAATAAGATTTACTTCTTCAGCTATTAAGGTGTCCCATCCTGATCTAAAAATATCATACTTTCTGAAGCTCCCTCAGATAAGTGGTTCAATATCATTCAGGTATAATTTAGGCTGTCACCTAAAGTGTAAATGACTGAAAATTAAAAAAGGTGGGAGAGATATCATTGATGTCAACCTCAAGCCACTTTTGATCATCTGCAAAGTCATCCATGAGCATGGGTCTGTGAATAATGCTCACAATTTTGAACAGTTTTCCTTGGATTATGCTATATTTGCTATTTGTCTGTATTTCAAAATGCTTGTCTTTTAGTTGCTCAGCTGTCTACTTTTTGTTGTCACATTTAGTCAACATTGTATAATAATAATGCTAGAAGACCAAGACACTCTGGACCTCAATACAGAAGATAATGTAGGAACTCATAGTTGGAGTTTTTGCTCGAAAGAGCTTACAGTCTGAAAGATGCAGCAGATAAAAAGCACAGGATAAAGAATAGGAAGAAATGGCACCAAATTTACACCATCCTTAGTAAGCAGCAAAAACGTCCTGCTGTCTGGATGATCTTCCTCAGCATACAGTATTTTAAATGTAGTAGCAAAAGTATTCTACTAATCTTTGCCTACCTATGTACATTAAGAGAGAGTTTGTATCAATTTCCATTTCATTCAGACTGGCTTACTGAAGTAAGGACTAAGATTTCCTCAGTGGAAGGGAAAGTGAAAAGTGTACCTTCTTTTCATTATCTTCTTGTATTAGCTATTAAAAAAAAAAAAAAAAAACACTAGTACAATACTAATAAAGAGTAGTCCATTTTTCAGTATAAAATCCAGTAAATTTATTCTTTTTCAAGGGTTATGGCAGTCCCCATTGCTAGTGGTGACTCATGTAAGTGCAAAGGTGTTTATCTGATCAGAGAAGAAAAGAGATTCTCTATTA